>JAFFST010050561.1:115277-129577 GCA_022414735.1 Noturus placidus | reverse complement strand
CCCCCCCCCCCCCCCCCCCCCCCCCCCCAGTCCTTTTCTTCCAAATAGTCCGATCCAGAGGGGAAGGCGGGAGGGAGGGAGAGTGAGACAGCTGATCAGTGCTGTGGTATTCCGAGTTTCGAGAACAGAGAGAGAGTGAGAGAGAGGGGGAGAGACTCACACACACACGAACGCGCGCACACACACACACACACACACACATACAGATTGAGGAAGCTGACAGAAAAAGAGGAAGAAGCTTTAACCATCTGTGAAGAACTAGCAGCCTGAAGAGTTCCAATGTCTTTCGGAAGATAAAGAAAACAAGAGAATGTGTTAATGTGTTAGAATTAAAGAGATAGTACAAGTGTGAGTGAGAGAGAGCGAGAGAGAGCGAGAGAGAGAAAGGGCTTGACATATAAAAAAAGAAAACAAACATCTTGAGAAGAAGAAAGTGGCATGAAACGTGACTCGAGTGCCACGTGAAGTTTCCTGCTGCTGGAGAAAAACATCTCAAGAAAGAGAGAGAGAGACACACACACACACACACACACACACACACACACAGGGTGAGCAAGCTTAAAATGAGAGGACAGAAATTTTAAGAAGCAAGAAAACGCGATGAAAGGCGACCCGAGGACGTAGGAGGCTAGAGCGAGACTGAGACAAAAAAGAGAGAGGGAGAGACGAGCTCGGCTGCAGATCAGTGAAGACGTGTGTGTGTGCGTCTTTTCAAGAAGAGATGTCGTGGCTGTCGCCTGTGCAGTGGGCCAAATGGACCTGGTCTGCCATGAAAGGAACAGGAGAAGACGAGCTAGAGGAGAACGACGTCCAAAACGGAGAGATAGACGAAGAAGATGATGAGGAAGAGGAGAGATCTCAGAGCTTCAGGCAAGTCGTCTCTCATGACAGCATGACTACAGATCAACAGGCATTCAGGCTGGACAGGTTTAACACTTTGTTCTTCCACCTGCACACACACACACACACACACATACACACACGTGCACACACCTGCCATCAGGAGGATACTTTATGTGGTGTGGGGGTGTCCTCTGTTTCCTTCAGGATTGTTTATATTGAGCTACGGAGAAATGTTAGCAGCTATGAGACAGTCTGAGGTAACAACTTTTGTAGCGGTGTTTACATGTACAAATTAGTGATTTCTCAACACCCCAATAAACTGAAATGTTTACAAAGATGGTGTATGATAAACAAGTCCATATATAGTTGTGTTTACATTAGCTGTGTTCACACAGATGTCAGGTCAGTCTAAGTGTGCTCGTCCACACACACTTACCGGTATTTCTGGAATTCTGCATCCATGTGAACAGGATTTTCAAAATATATCTAATCTACATGAAAACACAAAACATGAGCATGCCAACCCTGTAGGTGGCGATAGTATTTCATGCTGTTCTGTCAAACGCCTTAAGAGTATGCGTATTGAGCGAGAAGGCAAAGTGCAGAAAAACACCAGCCGGGTTTTAAAACAAAGCAATGATTAAAACAAGGATTCATGTGTGAGGAACTACTGCAAGAGCTAAATCTTATCCAAAATCTCTGCAATTTGTCTTGCTGGTAACAACATGTAACAATCTCTTGCAACCCGTAACAACCTGTACCAAACCGTAACGACCTGTAGCACCCCGTAACAACCTGTAGCACCCCGTAACGACCTGTAGCACCCCGTAACGACCTGTACCAAACCATGACAACCCGTAGCAACTCATAACAACCCATAGCACCCCGTAACAACCTGTACCAAACCGTGACAACCCGTAAGAACCCGTAGCAACCCGTAACAACCTGTAGCACCCCGTAACAACCTGTAGCACCCCGTGACAACCTGTACCAAACCGTGACAACCCGTAGCAACCCGTGACAACCCGTAACAATCTATAGCAACCTGTAGCAAACCATAGCAACCTGTAACAGCCCTGTAACAACCTATAGAAACCTATAACAATTTGTAGCAACCTTTTACAACCTGTAGCAACATATAACAACCTGTAGCAACCCGTAGCAACCTGTAACAACCTTTAGCAACCCGTCGAAACCTGTAACAAGCTATAACCATCTGTAACAACCTGTAGCAATATGTAGCAACCGTAACAACCCGTGACAATCCGTACCACCTCGTGACATCACGTAAAAATCTATCGCTACCTGTGAGAACCAGTAACAGTCAGTATCTACCTATTGCAACCTGTAACAACTTGTGACAACCTGTAGCAAGCTATAAGCTACCTGTAGCAATCTATAACAACCTATAACAATCAGTAACATCAATGTTACAGCCATTATAAACAGTATCCTCACACATCCCTAACACGTATAAAAGTGCAGCAGACGCACGCAGGTTGGTGCTGTGATGTTTACATTTTCAAAAAATGTACGTTTTCCCCTTCCAAAAGAAAACAGTGATACTACAGTATCACACACAGGGTAAATATGGACATCCATACTTAAATGGTACACGACATCAGGATATCTGCTATCGATATGGAAACATGCAGCTGTTGAAGAAACCCTGTGGTTCGGTTACAGAATTACAAATTGTTACAAATCGAGATTATCCAGATTAATCCAGAAGAACTAAAAGATTTAAAATAAAAGGCTCAAAAATAGAAAAAAATTTTGCTCTATTTTGCTTTTTTACAGCAGGAAATGTCTGTAGCCCCGCCTTCATATCTTTCATTGGCTTGGGTTTGTATGATTGCACAGGTCATTTTTTTTATGAAAAAACTCACTACAAAGTGAAGGAACCTGCCACCTGAAGCAAATTCCTTCTGTGTCCTGCGTCCATTCTCATACAAGTGACGGCCTTTTTCACCAGACAAAAATGAAAAAGTGTGTGTGTGTGTGTGTGAGTGGATAAGGAGAAGAGCAGCTGTGGTTTGGCAGTTTAGTGTGCGCTCTGCTGTCTACATCCTGTCTTTGTGCTAACATTCCTTTCTGAAGACTTTCTCTCCTCCTTTTCTCCTTTCCTTTGTTTTTCTCTTTCAATTTTCTTTTCTTTCCACAATCCTGGAATGGCTGTGGCTTTTCACACTCATGAACACAAATGCACAGAGCACTTCATTAAACAGAGAGGAAAACACACATGCACGCACACACACACACACACACACACACACACACACACACACACACACACACACACACACACACACAGTGTGACTCAGTTCCATATCTGACTCAGAGCTGCTCAGAATCTGCTAGCTGCTAGTCATCATTTTCTGTGTGGGTATGTGAGTGTGTTCCTAGGAACCTCTTGCTCTTCAGAGTAGCGTAGCCTGTGTGCCTGTCACTCCCAGCGAAGGAGGCATGGCCTGTATGCTTGTCATGCCCAGCGAAGGAGGCGTGGCCTGTGTGCCTGTCAGTACTGTTAAATGAGTTGTGGCCTCTGTGCCCATCAATCTTAGTAAAGTAGGTGTGGCCTCAGTGCCTGTCATTCCCAGTGAAGAAGAAATGACCTCAGTCACTCCTAGTGAACACCTTGATATGTGTGAATTGAAATGTATTTATTTTTATTGTTTTTTTTTGTTTAGCTCGGATTCAGAGGGTCACTTCGAGACCCCTGAGACGGAGTCACCTGTCCATCAACCACTGGCTCCACCCACAACACACATCACAGGTAAAGGACAACACTCTTTCCTCAAAGATATATATATATATATATATATATATATATTGCATAGATTGTAACAACAACAAAATAAATAACACATACAAGCACACGCCGAGCTATCTTCTCTCTGTTGTTGCCTTAGCAACAGTTTTGAGTGTGAAAATCACCTGAAGATAGACCCTACCAGACTCCATCTGCGTGTGTTTGACACATGGCCATGAGCAGTAAATGAGCAGTGTGATTGGACACAGATGGCTTTCGCCAGCATGTTATTAAGCTTCTTTAAACGCTCATAAAAGTTCAAAGCGAAAGCAGAGCTACTATAAAGCAGCCCAGAATCAGCACATTTATAGAGAACTTAAAGGAAAAACACCAACCCATGCAACTGCTTTGTTTTGTTTATTAGTATATTTTTATTTGGTTGGTTCCATTCGCTTGCTATGCCAGCTTCTGTTGTAAGTTACTATCTTTGGCTCACTAGGTAGCTTCCACAGTTTGCCTTTTACGTGCTAGATTATCGTTTACTTGCTAGGTTGCTCTTGCTAGCAGAAGCTTTGCAGCTTTAAGGAATTTTTTCTTTCTAGAACATTCAGACTGTCAAAATGTCTGGGATTTCTGATGACCCTTTTTTTTTTTTTTAACATAATGTTCATAAATATTCCCACAACATATCTACAGATGTTTAGCTGTAGTGAGCAACAGCATTATTTCAGCACACGTTTAAGGTTGTTGAAAGTATTACTGAATATTCTGATAATGCTCTTTCTCAGTTGGTATGTCGTTTTCACTTGCTGCATCACTCAAGCTATGTTTCCATCCACGTATTTTCCTGCAGATTTTGGGATATTGCATAAAAATGCTGGATGGAAACACACATATACGCTATTGAGGTGGATAACCTTTAATGGTGGGATTCTTATAGTAATTGATTATATTGGAGAAAAGAGCCACAGTGGCTTCCCCGGTTGCAACAGCTTCCATTTTTATGGATAATTTGTGCCAGTTTCCTCGGACGTGATGGTTTTGTTCTCTTGAACAATTGGGATGTAAGCAGATGTATCGCATAAAGCATTATTCGCAAATGTTTTCTGTGATATTCCAATGTTTCGCAATTCGCAACTTGTATGGAACATAGCTACAGATTTGAAGAGACTGTTAAAATATTAACGAAATCAGCGTCATGATTTCTGAAGCTAAATCTTATATAAGTTTGCTCAAGGTTAGCCCCGCCCACTTTACAATGAAAGGAGAGAACCTGTGGAATGTTGGTCAGATGTTTTATTTCAAGACATTAGTTGTGTTTTTATCAATTCCAAAACGTCATTTCAGAGCTAGTAACGGAGGCCTGATCCATTGATATACAGTTATTGGAGGGAGCGAGAGAGTTCACCTTTATTCTTTTCGTTTCATGCTAATAATATAAAAATAGAATATATAAATAAATCAGTATCGATAAGCCGACTTGTTCACAGGATTTTTTCATTTTTTATTAATGCAGAAAATACGAATAAATAAATAAATAAATAAATATTGACATTTGTTCACTGACTTTTCTGTCTCATTACTGCAAGCACACCTACTCTCTTGCACTCTCTTTCTTTTTTCTCTCTCTCTTTCTCCAATAACTACATATCAATGGTTCAAGCCTCGACTTCGCATTGTGGCCGCATTACCGCCTCTGCTGAACATTAGTTTTTCTAATAATTCAGCGTCCCGTCGTCAATTAGTCTTTAATTATTTCCAGAAAATCTCAATTTTCTGTCATTTTGTTTGTAGTTAAATGTGTGTGCTCCGTTGGACGCTCGGCTAACTTTTCCTTTATTAAAGTTAACTCGGAGAAGTGATCTGGAACTGTAATGCGGTCAAGACCTGACTGGAACTGCCGTATTTTCCGCACTATGAGGCGCACCTAAAAGCCTTAAATTTTCTCAAAAATCGGCCGTGCGCCTAATAATCCGGTGCGCCTTATGTGTGGACTGAGTTCCAAAATCTGTAACAATGTTGTGCGACTTTGGTTGGCGTAACAACCGTATGCGCCTTATGTATTGGTCAAGTACAGAAATAGACCCCGTAATTGAGACTGCGCCTTATAGTGTGGAAAATACGGTACTTTAGCTGTGCATGTACTGAAAAATACTTGCACACCTCCGAACATCTGTCAACCAATCTGTCAATTAAGTATTAAACAGCACTGTGAAGTAATATGGAGTAACTCGTTCTTATTCCTGTCTCAACTGGACGAAGAGACGTTTATCGTGCTCGGTTGCTAAAAATAGCTTCCCAGAGTTCAGTGTGCTTGGGGTGTGTTTCAATGTGGTGATGTATTTGGTTGTGGTGCTGTTGTGTTTATCAAGGCTGGAACGAAAAAGGAGGCCATTGTTAAAGCCTGAGCGTCCTGACTGATTTGTTTCCTCTCTTAAACACAGAGGAAGTCTGTTGTGCTGCTTTAACAATTCACTTCCTCGAAGAACTCTTACACCGCAGCTGACCTACATCACAGGGTGGATTCTTACTGTTTAAGACTGTTAACGATTCTTTATTTACATGAAGATGTTTAGGCATGTTCTTGACTGTGCGTGGTGTGAGAGAGAGAAAGACTTGGAGCACTTCGATTTTATTCAGCTTATACGTTCAATTTTGACTTTGATCATTGAGGAAAACACCACAAAATCAAGGTGTTTTTTAAATATATAATATTATGCAAAATAAAATGGCCTGTGTATTGTGATAATTTTCTGTGTTTGAAAATTATTACAATTTTCCCAGAATCCAAAAATGGGAGCCGGCTCCATCTCAAGAGAATAAACCTCTGGGAGAAATCTAAATATTTGACCAAAGGGAATGAAACAAAGAAGATTTCTGAAGATTTACACTTGTTACAAAGGATATTCCTTTTAAACGTATATTTTACATTCACAATACTGTATATAGCAGATGCCTTTATACTAGTCAGTCTCAAAATTATTTGAGCTTAATTTGAACATAATTTTAAACAAAAAGACATAAAAGTATGTCAGAATTTCCCTTTGAATAGAAAACCCCACTATTTCCCAGTTTGGCTACAAAAACTAGAATTACCTCATGTTAAAAATTAAATGTGGGTGTATCCTGCAACAGGACGGCAATCATTACCGGCAAAATCAATAGAAAAAAATTTGAAGACGAAGATTTTGGCTTCAGACTTGATATTACATTTGAGAGGATACAAAATCTGCTCAGGTTTGTGCTACAAGGGGGCGGCCGTGGCTCAGTCGGTAGAGCGGGTCCACTAATCCGCTAATCGTAGGGTTGGTGGTTCGAATCCCGGCCCGGGTGATCCCATGCCGAAGTGTCCTTGGGCAAGACACTGAACCCTAAGTTGCCCCCGATGGCAAGCTAGCACCTTGCATGGCAGCTCTGCTACCATTGGTGTGTGTGTGTGTGCACTTGTAAGTCGCTTTGGATAAAAGCGTCTGCTAAATGAATAAATGTAAAATGTAAATGTACAAAATTGGAGGCAAATTGAGTATCACATTAAGAAAGGAAGATGCAAACTTCTAAACTTCATCATTTGTTCACGCTGTTAATGCCTTAACAGTTTGACAGTTTTACTTACAGTTCAAGTGATAAAGAAGGACGTCTGCGAAGCTCGAAACATTAAACGTCCTGTTGCTATAACTTACATTTCCATTGTTCCAAAAATCATGCTAAGTATTAATTCAGATATTAGTGCATGATTATTCATGCACTGTTATTGTAAAATGCTACCGACCTAACCCTATAGGTTGGTAACACTTTACAATAACAGTGCATGAATTGTCATGCACTATTACCTGAATTAATACTTAGTTCGTGATTAGTACACACTATATGAACCAATGATGAGTTATTGAGCAAGTATTAATTCAGGTAGTAGTGCGTGATAATTCATGTACTGTTATTGTAAAGTGTTACTGTTAGTTCTGAAAGGTATCTTTATGTATATGTGGTATGTGTACTAATAGATTTTTTACCTTACCCCCTATTACATACAAAAACATTGCTATTGATTAACTGTTTATTATGCTATATTATGATTTTCTGATGGTCATTTTAAAACCAGAATGCATCATGCTAAACTGGTGGTGGTACTAAAGTCCTGTTATCTGTTATTTGTTAACTAGTATTTAAATTTTTCAGACACCAAACATGTCACAGAGGAACACTGTAATGATAAATAAAATCATGCTACCACTAGGGGTGCTATAACAATTAAATAACTGTTTCGCAATCTCTTGTCTGATCAAGTTTCATTTCACGTCACATTGTTCTCATTCGTGCACGTGTTTTGTTTAGGAACGTAATGATAATTAGATCATTAGAAAACCATTTGAGCTGTTGACCAATCAGGTTGTAGCAGGTATTTGTCAATGGTCAATTGTCATGAAAGTTGGCAGATTGATCTACTGTTTGAATATTTTGCCAAATAGTGCGCGGGAATAAAATCTCTCTCAATTTCTGTTTATAGAGGAGGACGTACAGGTGTCCATCAACGTAACCTCAGAGCCGAAACTTACAAACCAGAACAGCTGTCCAAAACCAGACACCTATGGTTTGGACTGTAGCAGCCTCCTTCCGGAAATTCCGAAGATGAAATCTCCACTGATTCCTGAATCCACAGTGGTGGAAACAGTCACAGCCAGCCCTGTAAACGTGGATGATATTCCTCTTCCCAAAAAATCGTACACCTTGGAATTGGAAACAAAACTTCAGGATGAAGACAATGCTGGATCTCAGATACAAGGAAGTAAAACGGAAACTGATGAAAATCAGAGACTCCTAGAAACAGAACAGGGATGTGATGTGGACGACGTTCCGCTTCCTGAAAATTCACACAGTTTAGAAAAGACGTCCGAATTCCAAGACAACGATGGAAAGTGCAGAAACTCTCTGTCTCAGAAACCAGGAACCAAAAAACGAACCAAACCCACATCTAAAAAACAGAAGCCCAAAGTGACACTGGGAGAAAATGACACACACACTTCTCTAAACGTGGACGACATTCCTCTGCCCAAAACGTCCTACAATTTTGACCCGAGCCAATGGGACGACCCCAATTTCGACCCGTTTGGAGGGAAAAACAAAGTCCAGAACTCTCAGACACTCCCAAAATCATGCGATTTCAATCCGGATAACTTCGACGACTCACTGGATGCCTTTAAGCCGTCTAACAAGATCATTGGAAGCGGCGACTCTGAGAAAACCAACGATGAGAAAATGAAGGAGGAACAGAACAAAGAGTGCCCTCTGGTGGAGGAAAGGAAAATTAGACAGTCGCCCAAGAAGAGCAAAGACAAGATCATCACGTGAGTGACGTTTAAATGGATAAAAGTTAATTGTGTTAATCAGTACTAACACACACGAGGTGTTTTCATTGGCTGAGAGAAATATGTCTGATTATCAGTGTAAAGGTCTTTCTGTCCATCTGTCTCTCTACATCTGTCTGTTTGGTTGTCCAGCATTACGTCCATGTCTGTCTGTCTCTCTACATCTCTGACTTTCTATATATGTCTGACTGGCTGTCTGTTTGTCTCTATTTCTATGTTTTTCTGTCTGTCTGTTTGTCTGCCCATCTGTCTATACGTCTGTCCTTCCATTAACTTTACTGTCTTACTTTCTGTCTATGACTCTGTCTTTATACATCTCTATAGGTCTCTGTATGTCTGTCTACATGTCTGTGTGTTTGTCTCTGTCTGTCTAACTATACATCTCTGTCTGCCTGTATGTCTGTCTACATCTCTGTGTTTCTGTCTATACATCGGTACATCTTTTTATGTCTGTCTATGTCTCTGTATGTTTTTGTGTCAATACATCTCTGTTTCTCTGGCTGTTTGTCTGTCTATCTGTCTACACACCTCTGTCTATCTGTTTTTGTAGGTCTATCTATATGTCTCAGTCCATCTATACATCTGGTTGTCTTCTGTCTATACGTCTGTCTGTCTGACTGCTGTCTATACATCTGTCTATCTGCTGCCTATACATCTGTTTGTCTGCTGTCTATACATCTGTCTGTCTGTCTGCTGTCTTTACGTCTCTGTCTGAATGCTGTCTGTACATCTCTGTCTGAATGCTGTCTGTACGTCTCTGTTTGTCTGCTGTCTGTACGTCTCTGTCTGTCTGCTGTCTGTATGTCTCTGTCTGTCTGCTGTCTGTACGTCTCTGTCTGCTGTCTGTACGTCTCTGTCTGCTGTCTGTACGTCTCTGTCTGTCTGTCTGCTGTCTGTACGTCTCTGCCTGTCTGCTATCTATACATCTGTATAATTACAGTCTACACCGCCACAAAAAAAACCGTATGAAAACCGTAATGTCACTCAGCCTGATTGATTGGTCTGTGCCATTTGTGTTGGCAACTACCAACCGGGGAGGGTGAAGGCTAACTTGTGCTTTGTCCAAGACACGTGAAGCACACGGCATCTTTTCATAGACACTGGGCAGCGTAACACATACATGAGCTCGCATACAGATGCCTACTATTGGCTAGAGTCTCTGAGATCGACAGGGGGCAAGAGTAATGCCATCCCTCCCACCCAGACAGGACAGCACCCGGCTGTATGGCTGTGGCATTGTTGGGAGATCACAAGTTTAAATCCTGACAATGCTACAGCCATCTGTGGTGAACACTGTTCTGTCTCACCATGCTTACATGAAAATGCTTTGACATCACTCTCTACACTTTACTAATGTTGCTAGATAGATATCCTCACCTTACTCAAGTTCACTGAGGTAGTGTGTTCACTGTCGAGCTGTGTACGTGTGTACTGTGTGTGTGTGTGTGTGTGTGTGTGTGTGGGTTACTAATCTCCTATCCCACCTGCTCTTCTCTTTTCCTCATTCCTCCACTCATGTCTAACACTCAAACCTTCCTATTTGTCTTCCTCTCCTCATCTTCCTCTTCCTGTCCTCCTGTGTCTTTCTCATCAGGACCAATGAACAAGCACGCTTTCTCTGTACGATGCTGTAAGTATCCACGCTCTCTGCCTCTCTTCCTTACTGCATCCCAATTCGCCTACTGTCCATCTTAAGTAGCATCCGAGATTAGAATTAGCATGTCCCAAATCATAGTATGTTGAAATGAGTATCCCAAAGGTACCCGGATGGTCTACTATTTCCGGCAGGTTTTCGAAGTGTGCATCCGTGGACATTTTTTCAGCTAATATTACCCACAACTACTTGCGCTTCACCAATTCCAACCTGCAAACATTCATCAAGGGAATGGTAAATTAAATTATAAGGAATAATGAATGAAGAAAAGCTGAGTTTGTTTTCGGTGACCGTGTGCGTAACTAGGCAACAACGTTCTCTTCTGGTACATGATGTGTTTGTATGTCCCAGTACTTACGTACTCTTTAGCTATACTTTCAAAAGTATGTACTTTTTCTTCACAAAAACAGCACTTACTTTTAGTACATAGTGTAAGTAGGCAAACTGGGATGCAGCACCTGTCTCTGTCTCTCTCTGTGTCTGTGCTTTATCGGTTTCCTTTCAGTCTCGACCAGATTGTCCTGTGGTGTTTCTGTAGCTGATAAACAGGTCGTGTGTGTGTGTGTGTGTGTTCTCATTTTTCACATGTCCAGTCTGATTATTGATTTATTCTGGTATGTGTTGATATGCAGTTGTGTGTAACAATCGATATTTAGCGATTGATAGTGATGAGGTCAGTGGGAGGCTGTGTGTGTGTGTGTGTGTGTGTGTGTGTGTGTGTGTGTGTGTGTGTGTGTGTGTGTGTGTGTGGTTGTGAAGTTTGACTCTTTAGTTGGTCTCTGGAGCTACAAGGCTACTGAAGCTAATAAGTTTCATTCCAGATCATGTGCTGAAAACCACATCCAGTTCTTCAGCCATCTCTATACATGAGCACAGTTTTGGCATGGAGCTGAACATTGTAGCTTTATGGCCGTGGCCATCTTGGACAACCAGAATGACTTTTTCCCCTCAGCGCCATTTAGGGTCATTGTGCTCCCCTTGACCCCGCCTCCTACAGTGTAAAAGTGGAGCTGATATGGAGGATGATGATCTAGATATAGTAACTTTTAACCGTAATCCTTGAACTGTGTGTGTGTGTGTGTGCCACTTTTATTACTTTAATATTTTATTATTTTACAGTTTTTTTTTAATAGAGACTTGAGGTGTATCAATAAAGCCAATGTAAAGTCTCTCTTGGTCTCTCTCTCTCTCTCTCTCTTGGTCTCTCTCTCTCTCTCTCTCTCTCTCTTTCTCTCTCTCTCTCTTTCTTTCTCTCTCTCTCTTTCTTTCTCTCTCTCGCTTTCTTTCTCTCTCTCTTTCTTTCTCTCTCTCTCTTTCTCTCTCTCTTTCTTTCTCTCTCTCTCTTTCTCTCTCTCTGTCTCTTTCTCTCTCTCTCTCTTTCTCTCTCTCTCTTTCTCTCTCTCTCTTTCTCTCTCGTTCTCTCTCTTTCTCTCTCTCTTTCTTTCTCTCTCTCTCTCTCTCTTTCTCTCTCTCTCTCTCTCTTTTTCTCTCTCTCTCTCTTTCTCTCTGCAGGACCACGTGCAAAGTGAAGAAGTATGAGAATACGTCGTTAGTGCTGGATGTCTGCAAGCAGGTACGACACTTGTTTACTGGAGAGAGAGGGATGGATGGAGAGTGACAGAAAGAGAAAGAAAGGGATGGATATAGGGAGACAGAGAGAGAGAGAGGCTCTGTGTTGCCTGTATATGGAGATGCTGAGTCAGTATCTGTAGTCAGGATTAGCGCAGTGAGTCAGCAAAGGTCACTCGCTCTCCTTCTCTCCTTTTTCTATTTATCCCTCCTTCCCTCGCTCTTTTCACCCCCACCTTTTTGCTTTGATTACTTCATCACCTTCTGTCTTTTCGTCCCTCTTTCTGGCCATTTCTCATCGTCTTCTTTCTTTCTTTGACTTTCTCCACATTTCTATCTGTTTTTTCCCTTTTCATCACTCTGTCTCTCCGTTATTCTTTACTTTGGTCCCTCTGTCTCTTTACCATTTCTATTTGTGTTGTTTTCCATTGTTCTCTCGCACTCTCTCTCTCCATCCTTCCAGATCTTCTTCTTTTCTCTCTCTCGCTCTTTCTCTCTTGCGCCCTGGTTGAGCAGCGCTGGCACCAACACTGTCCAATCTGTTATTCATCACTCTGTGTGTGTGTGTGTGTGTGTGTGTGTGTGTGTGTGTGTGTGTGTGCGCGTGCGGGGTGAGGAAGAACAGGAGGAGCCGGTATGTCACGCCACTGATGAGGAGAAACTCGCCTCTACGTGCACAATCCAAAAACACGATAAAACGTCTAAGACGTCAGTAACAGAAGATGGTGAGAGCAGGAGCTACACGTATACATGTTTCAAACATTATTTTTTTTATCCAAAATAATTTTTCAGCCCCCCACCCAAATAAAAACAACTTTCATTTCTACTTTAGCGCTAATCGATGAACACGTTGTAATACATTAACCAGAAACCCAACTTTTCTGAATTACGCTCTTACTTCACAATGTCTTTAATATATGTTTAGACACCCCCAACGAGAAATTAGTATTAAATCCTGAAACTGTAATGGACTTAACTGAGATTATGTACAGAATTTTAGCTCGTTAATGTCGAGTTAGGTATCATTAGCACATTTGATCAGTAGCTAAGTAGAAAACGCCCTTTGTTTATTGCTTTGATTTCCCCCTAGTGGAGACTAGGGGTGTGTCTCAATCAGCTCCCTAGTTCAGTAGTCAGGGCACTGATCAGGGAGTCGGCCATTTTAAGGGCTGTCTCGATCGCAAAAATCCTTCCAGTCCACTGCACAAAAATCCCAGAATGCACCGCAAAAAAAACCGGGAGCATCGATGCTCAGTATGCTGACATGACATGAAGCCTCTCAACTCAAAAAAAAAAAAAAAGGCAGACACACTCTCAGCCAACTGTAAGCAGCTTGTTGAAGCTCTAAAATGATTACATATGTTAGCAATACCAAGCTTTAGTTCATGTTCTATATACGGCTTGTTTAAGTGTTCCTGCTTGACGTACTATGAAAAAAAACGTGATTAAGGTAACAAATGTATATGACATATAATGTCAGAAAGATCTCAGTCCTGCCCGTTATTGTTAAATGCCAACGGTGAAGATTTACATCACGAGTACGTAGTCATGTCGCTGGAAATTGAGTCATCAGTGTCCCAGTGTGTAGTGAGTCAGGGTCCTTACCAGTGCCCGAACTTTTCATGACCTAGGGAGCTGATTAAGACACACCCGAGCTCTTTTTATCAAAGCTTTCGATTCAGTTTCTGTCCACAAGATCTTCTTTAGAATCTAAATTCATTTGGGCCAGATTACAATCTTCAGACATGTTTGACTCCCCTGGTATATACTGTCGCAGTGTGCAGTATACAGTGTGTGAGTGTGTCTGTTTCAGTGATTACTGCAATACAGTGCTGCCCTCTAGTGGCTCCAACCAGGTCCAAACATCTGAGTGTTCTACTAAACACTCATATAATCAATATACAATATTGTCTGTGCCCTACCATTCCATTCCATTCCATTCATCCTCTACCGCTTACTCCTTTAGCAGGCTCACAGGGAACCTGGAGCGGGGCGGCTGTGGCTCAGTCGGTAGAGCGGGTTGTCCACTAATCCACCAACCGTGGGGTTGGCGGTTCGAATCCCGGCCCGGGTGATCCCATGCCGAAGTGTCCTTGGGCAAGACACTGAACAGATCGGA
>JAFFST010050561.1:98700-115257 GCA_022414735.1 Noturus placidus | reverse complement strand
GCAGCTCTGCTACCATTGGTTTGTGAATGTGCTCTCATTAGTAAGTCGCTTGTAAATGTAAAAATGATATTTCTGTAAAGCTGCTTTGAGACAATGTACCATTGTAAAAAGCGCTATACAAATTGATAAATTATTAAATTATTATTATCCCAGGAGGCATCGGGCACAAGGCGGGGTACACCCTGGACAGGGTGCCAGTCTGTGCCCTACATTACTATTAATTATATCTTCAAATGAAAGACATTGTAATACTTCATAAAGCATCTAATCCTTCAAATATAACAGATATACAGTGCTGTGAGAAAGTATTTCTTCTGTTTTTGTGTATCTCTCATACTAAATTGTTTCAGAAATGAAAACAAAATCTAAGATTAAACAAAGGCAACCTGAGTAAAGTACAGGTTTTAAATGATAATGTTGTGTATTGAAGTGAAAAAGTTACCCAATGCCAACTGGGCCTGTGTAAATATATTTGGTCCCGTAGTTAATAATTCCCGAAATCCATGAAACTGCATTCATAATGGGGTTCAGCTGGACTAGACACAACCCCTGTTTGATCAAATGGACACTTAAATAGAACTTTTTCAACAGTATGAAGTTAGTTACAAGGTCTTACTCAGTAACACACTGTGCCAAAATTGAAAGAAATTCCAGAAATGATTAGGAAGAAGGTGATTGAAATACAACAGTCTGGGAAGGGTTACACAGGTGTTTCAAAAGCTCTGGGACTCCAAAGAACCGCAGTGAGAGAAGGTATCTCTAAATGGATCAACTCTGCACAGTGGTGAATCTTCCCAGGAGTTGACAAGACTTAAAGATTTTATGAATATAGCTGACACTGCATTTTGTATTTGTGTGTGTGTATTTCATATGAGTGCAAGTGACGTGTGTGTGTGTGTGTGTTTGTGTGTGTGTGTGTGTGTGTGTGTGTTTCCTCACTTTTTAGACCTGGAGCTAGTGAAAAAAGATCATTTCCCTGAGAAGGAGATCTGCACACCTGTAAGTATTTGTTGTTCTACAACAGCAGTCATTTAGTTTTTTTTTTTTTTTCCTTTCTTTTCTTAAAATGATGCGTTGTGTTACTATTCAAATCAACATTTCGTGGCTGTGACTTGCTCTCATCTACTTGCACTCTTTAAAAAAAAAAAAAAAGTTTTTTTTTGTATTATAACAGCTGTTTAATGCTTTTAAGCTCGTTTTCCATTATTTGTGATTTCATTTAGTGTGTCAGTTTTTTTGCTCATTATTTTTCTTTACCCGAATGTAAATTTTGAGATCAATAAAGGCAAGGTGTCTTGGGGTTTAGCATGTTTGCCTCGCACCTCCAGGGTTGAGGGTTGTAGTCTGATTGGCTCCCCCGCGACCCTGTGTAGGATAAGCGGTACAGAAAATGGTTGGATGGATTTTTAGATCACAGCTGAGATTTTCAGGGTGATGACGCTGACTGACAATTGAAGAAATAAATTTAATCATGAGAACTGTTATATTTCTTTGTTTATCTGTCTGAGACTTTGTCTCTCTACTTGTCGGCCTTAAAGGCCGTAATGTTACTTTGACAGATGGACTGAATTTGGTGATGGCCAGTTGATTAGGATGTGAACAGGAAAGATAATTAGCATGCTAGCAAGGAACTGGGTGTGTGAATCTCCCTGAAGCAAAATCACTCCAGCTACATTGTTCATATTTAAAGAGAAGATGTAAAAAAAAAAAAAAAAAAAACACGTGTGCTCGGTCTCCATCCAGAGGACAAACACACAATTACACCTCACTTTGTTTTAGGTATTCGTTTCAAATTTACACAACGTTCAAATGAAAACATGCTTGCGGTCATTCTGGATCCTACAATTATATACAGGAAGCAGCAGAGTTGTGCCTTTTGGAGAGGTGAAGTTGGTTAGCATAGCTCGTTGGAAGCATACGTGCATGTGTGTGTGTGTGTGTGTGTGTATGTGTTATTACCTGGGAAACATAATCGTGTCCCGTAAAGTAGATTAGCACTGCACACACATCCTAATCTGTCCTCCAAGGACACCTACTAATAACCATCTCTCTCTCACACACACACACATACTGTATTTATGCTTGATGTGGCAGATAATTTCATCCAACCTATGAGTGAGGCAACCTCCAATCACTGCTATTGATGTCTGAGGCTCATTAAAGATATACTCCAGTGGTTTAAAACCTATTCTCTACCCAGTGTATCTGTAGTGTGTGTGTGTGTGTGTGTGTGAGATTACCAGCGACAGGAATTTCAACATATTTCCCTGTGAAAAGAACTGAAAACTTGATCACTACATATTCAAACGTTATAGTAGTCTAGAGGCAGATGTTCTCCTGGTCTGGGTTGTTGTGGCGCCGGAGCCGGGATACACGAGACGGGATACACCCTGAATGGGACATCAGTCCATAACCGGACACAGTGTGCGTACACATTCACACACCTAGAAGCAAATTATCACAGCCAGTCTACCTACTGGCATGCTTTCAAGAGGTGGAAGGAAACCGGAGAACCTGGAGGAACCCACACGGACATGGAGACAACATGCGAAACGCTACGCAGACGGTGACCTGAGCTCAGGAACAAACCAGGCACACAGTGTCACCTCATTTCTGTGAAAAGTAGGTCTGTATGGAATGACATTTGTGCCAAAATTATTGAATGTGAATTTTTAAGAAAAACTCTCTGAAACTGAAAACAATGAAAATTTAAACACGGTCTTCAAATAAACAGCGTTCTTTGTTAACAGTTTTTTATGAACGCGCTGCAATTTACGTTCGCCATTCTGGCACAAACCTCTCGTGTGGGCGGGGCATACCAGCGATTTTACTCTCATTGGCTAGTGAGATTTGGCCGTTTACTTGAAGACCATGTCATTGTGTATAGTTTCAAAGAGTTTTTCTTCTTTCTCATTGTATTTTTTTTGTCTCTTGAAACATTGTTACATTCAATCCTTTTGGCACAAATTTAACTCCATAGGGTCTGTCCATGGTGTAGTCTTACACCCAATGTTTCCGGGATAAGCTCCAGATTCACGGCAAACCTTGACCAGGATAAAGAGCTCACTGAAGATGAATGAATGGATATAAATCAGTTATAATGATGTTAATTTTATAAACAAGGACATATTATGGGAAAGTGTTCTCGGAGTGTTCCTATTAAAATATCAAATGATTTAACGGCTCCAGAGCGCTTAAAGTTTAAAGTGATTGTGTGTTTGTGTGTTACAGAGTGAGAGCTTGGAGAAGACCAGCCCCAACCTTGACTCCATCGCACTCAGTGAGATGGACAAAGCCGCTGTTCTGACTCTCATCAGAGAGGAGGTTGGTTCGGTTTAAAAAAACAAACAAACAAAAACGCTTCAGACATGTCAATATAACATATACAGCTCTAAAACCAGGAAATTTTAGCATTAGCCTAACTGTCTATATATATATATATATATATATATATATATATATATATATACAGTATATATCTCAGCAGTTATGCGGAAAACTGAAGTGCCTTACTGTATAAAGTTAACAACAAGGCGCTAGCTAATGTGACTTTACCCAAGAGGCATGGCATTTTTTACCTATAAGGTATGCTCATTATTAGTGTATACTCATGTGGCAACTGGAAACTTTTAGCTTCAGAGCTTGCCTGCTAAGCTAACTACCAACTTGAAGGATTTATTAGATACGGCTTAATATAAAGACTGTGTGTGTCCCCACAGATAATCACAAAAGAGATCGAGGCAAACGACTGGAAGAGGAAATACGAGGAGAGCAGAATGGAGTTGTTGGAGATGAGGTAAAGCACAGCTCCCATAATGCACTTCTTCAATGAGTCAATGAGCAAAAAAAAAAAACCAAAAAAACGTGTGTTTGTTTCCTGACAGGAAAATAGTGGCCGAGTACGAGAAGACGGTAGCACAGATGATCGGTGGGTCATGGTTAGCTTGCTAACACTACTGCACTAAGTACACATCGGCACTAATGATGCTAATCCTACACTTCAGTGAACCACACACTAGCTAGCTAGTTAGCTAATGATACCAATTATGAGTTACACACAGCTGTGCTAATGCTAGTATTATTAATATATACTGTGCTTATTCATGGCGGTATGTAGTGTGCTCTGGAAGCAGTTATTACCACTTGTCATGTTTGACATTCGCTCCTCTTCTACCTCACAGAAGACGAGCAGAGGAAGAACATGGGCTCTCAGAAAAGCGTCCAGCAGCTGATAACGGAGCGGGATCAGGCTCTGTCCGATCTCAACTCAGTCGAGCGCTCGCTCTCGGACCTGTTCCGGCGCTATGAGAACATGAAGACCGTGCTGGAGGGATTCAAGAAGGTAACCGCCTCATACACTGATGAGGAAAAAACACTTCACAACACACTCGCTCTTCTGTGTTACATTCAGGATTAGGCTTGCTAGCTAGGCAGCCTATTTCTGCTAGCATTAGTGGAGTATTAGTATTGGTCACATTTTAGTTAGATATGTTAGTCAGGATTGGATTTTCTAGCATTCTCTGCTTGACAGTCAGTCATGTTAATCAGAAGTTGTTTCCATGGTTATACTTTGCTAGCTAACTTTCAGCATGTTCAACTTGCTAGTTGTTTACTGTAATGCAAGTTTCTCTGTTAACTTGTCTACTTTAATGCGGTTTGTTGTGTTAGCCTGTTTACTAAAATGCTAGTTACTGTATGAGTTAGCCTCTGTAGTATAATGCTGGTTTTGTGTGTCCTCTTCTTACTAACTCTAGTTCCTGATGTTTCTTCTCTTGTTTTGTTTTTGTCATGGTCAGAATGAGGAGGTGCTAAAGAAGTGCGCTCAGGAATATTTAGCACGCGTCAAACAGGAGGAGCAGCGTTATAACACACTCAAGATCCATGCTGAGGAGAAACTCGACAAGTAAGACTGATCAGGAACACGGCACATAACACACTTCATTAAGCACACTGTATATAGCCCACAACTGTAATTAGAGCAGGTGTGTATGTAGTGTGTGTAACTCAGATGCATCATTAGAGCAGGTGTGTATTTAACCCATGTGTGTGTAACTCGGGTATATCATTAGAGCAGGTGTGTATTTAACCCGTGTGTGTAACTCAGGTGTATCATTAGAGCAGGTGTGTATTTAACCCGTGTGTGTAACTCGGGTGTATCATTAGAGCAGGTGTGTATTTAACCCGTGTGTGTAACTCAGGTGTATCATTAGAGCAGGTGTGTATTTAACCCATGTGTGTGTAACTCAGGTGTATCATTAGAGCAGGTGTGTATTTAACCCGTGTGTGTAACTCAGGTGTATCATTTAGAGCAGGTGTGTATTTAACCCATGTTTGTGTAACTCAGGTGTACTGTTAGTGTGTTGTGTTGATGTATATGGTGGAAATAGTTAGTGTAGGTGTTCATACACAGGATGGAGCAGATGTACCTTTAACACACGTGTGTTGCAGGGCAAACGAAGAGATTGCTCAGGTGCGTGCACGGTCGACTGGGGAGTGTGTGGCGTTGAACGCTAGCCTGAGGAAGGAACAGATGAAGGTGGAGTCCCTGGAGAGAGCGCTCGAACAAAAGGTAAATATTTCAACCTTCATTCGGAGGGCTCTTAATTAAATCCCAGTCTATTTTTGTATAAGTACAGTACAGATAAGACGTACAGAGCGCTACAACTGCTGAAAAAACAACAACAAAACAATAGAAACCTTCGTGGAATTTGTAACGTTTTAATGGTTATTATGAGAATCGTATTGGTTTTAATGGAAGCTGTAATGATCCCTGTTGGTCTCTACTGGGGTTTTTTTTCCCTTCTATTTGTGGCATGTTATGTCTAGTGGATACATTTATGGACCAATAATGGTAATGGTTTTAATGTGCAGCTGATGGTTTGTAACTGTGTTCGTAGTGGAAACCAGTAGAATTTCTGTGTTGGTTTGTATTGTTTTTTTCAGCAGGGATGTGTGTGATAGAAATGGTTCTGAAGGTTTTGCATTCGTTTAGGTCTTTTTTTTGTTTTGTTTTTTTAGACATTGCGAGTATGAATCCCCACGATGCCATGGCCACGTCGCTGGCTGAGAGCCAAGAGAGCAAAATTGGCCATGCTGTCTGGGTTCGAGGGGCGTACTCTGTCACATTGTCAATCAATTGCCAACTGTGGGCATCTGTGAGCTCATGTATGTGGAAGATAGGGACGCTCCGATCAGGATTTTTCCAACCGATACAATCATTCAAGCTTTATATAAGTGATCTGTAAACTTTCTGTTGACTGTCACTGTCAACCTTTCCCAGATAAAGTAATACCGCAGATGTTGCCTTGGTTATATTATTTACAGAAATGCTGTAGATTGTGGTTTTAATTGAAAATCCAATAAATAAGCACAATGAATACTAATTTTACAATGGATATTTTAATAGGCTTTAAAAAATAAATGGTAAAAGGTGAATTTTTCATTATTTGTTAGAAACCTCGTAATAATTCCATTGGTGGCCGATCGATCGGAGCATCCTTAGTGGAATCGGGCTGATGGCGCTTTTCTCTGAGTACGCTATGCTGCCCTGTGACGCACATGTTAACCTTCACCTTGTGACAGGAATGTTAATTGACCAAATTCTCATCCGTCATTCATTCATTTCTAGGCCATGACTACATTCCTTACTTCTCCTCTATCTTCCCTCTGTGTTTTTGCTCAGAATCAGGAAATCGAGGAGCTCACGAAGATCTGCGATGAACTCATCGCCAAACTCGGTACAGCAAACTGAGAACTAAGCACACCTGGATTTCAGCTTTCAACTAAAGTCCTGACTGAACCCCGCCTTCCTTCACACTGCTCCGCCTCCAACGTACTCTTGCATGTCTGGATCTCTATCCAACATCTGAAGCGAGGAACTGCAACATCAGCTAAAGTAATGCGCTTATAATAGAGACTCTTTAGACATGGAGACGTTAAACATGGCACTCTGCATGAATCGTCAGTGCTTACTGCAGTTTCTTTATGATTCGTGAACCTGAGCGCATTAGCGCTGCTCTGCTTTTGGACGCAGCGTGTTTCATCCGTGAGGTGAACGAGCATGTGTGTGTGTGTGTGTTTGTGTGTGTGAGATCATCCACCCTTGTTGTATAAGCAGTTTATGTGTGTGGTAGGCAGGTGAGAATGTTTGTATGTGTGTGTGTGTGTGTGTGTGTATGTGTGTGTGTGTGTGCGCGCGCGCGTGTGTGTGTGTGACGACTATATTTTCCAGAGTATAAGACACCTTTCTTTTTCTTTTTGTTTTTTGCCCAATCACATTAAAATATTTGCTTTTGACATCAAAATCTTAGTTGTCATGGCAACCAGAAGCACAGATCAACAAAGAAATCTTATTCACGTAACTGCTAGGAGACACTAACTGATGTCCAGTGCTAAGACATAGTATGTCAGTAATAAAAACTGTTCTTATACCACAATTTGCCAACACTAATAATGTTTTCTCTATTAAAGAACGACACGGCATGCTTTTTATCCATTTTTTGTTACGTTCACGGTTGTGA
Source organism: Noturus placidus (assembly GCA_022414735.1). NCBI lineage: Eukaryota > Metazoa > Chordata > Actinopteri > Siluriformes > Ictaluridae > Noturus > Noturus placidus. Next base: position 107,737 of record JAFFST010050561.1, on the reverse strand, counting down.
AATGTCTGTGAAACATCACCACTTACATCGTAGCAGCTATAAACAGTCGTTCCCTCACCAGCCTTTCGTTTTTTTTCTTGGCAAAATGGAGTAAAGGAAAAATTATATACATATTATAGCATATAGCATTATTTTAGCAGTAGTGATTGGACAAGATAAAGCCTCTTCAACAAGTCTTATTATGGTAATATGGTAAATGTGTATCTGTGCTGTGTGTTTGTGTGTGTGTGTGTGTGTGTGTGTGTGTGTGTGTGTGTGTGTGTGTGTGTGAGTGTTTCATAAAAGGGTCCATGCACACACATTTTTCTCCCTCGCTCCACAACAACACAAATGCAAGTGCCAGTGCAATCCCATGATGCACACAGTTTATTGTAAATAAGAATGTATTCCATGTTTATTTTGGATTATTATAAAGGTTTATGGTTCTGTTATTTTGTGTGGATTTAAGCGAAAACGAGAAAGTCTCGCTAACAAATTAGTGTGTGTAGTGTTCATTAGTGTCAACGTTCACACACGGGGATTTGTGTTTTGCTCGAATATGTACATTTAGTAATGCACTAATCCTGTAGGACTGAAATGTTCCTGGTCCAACAAAGATGGAGCTTTGATTTAATTGGATTAGCCACGCCGCTAACCTTTCCTTTCACCGCCTAATGGTTTAGCATAAAATTACTGCCCTACAAGTTGCTATACGATGTTACGTACTGTAGCTAGCCACTAGTTCACATACAAATTAGCTAACGGTCATATTGTGTAATAAAAACAGGTAGCCGAGTTTGCTAGCCGGCTAGACGACCTGAGGTAAAATATTTTATTGCGTAATTAAATCCAGTACGTCAGTATGGAAGTTAAGAGTGAACTGAAGCTCCGCCCTTATTGATTCAGAGACATGTTAAACAGTGGCATTGTATTATATCTGATATTTAATCAGGTGTGACGCACAAAGAGATCAAAATGAACTGAACGTAATCAAACTTGAACTTTTATTCGATCTTCTTTTTATGAAGGTAGGAAAAAAACCTTTTTTAATTATTATAATTTTTTAAAAAAGCATTTTGCTAACTACACTTTAAGCACTTCTGAGATCATGAGGAAGCGTTTATCAAACGGTGAATGGACTTGAGGTTTTTTTTTCTTTCTTTCTTTTTTACTTCCAGCAATTTAACACTTGTCGTTGCTTGGAAACTTTAATTCGTCTTTGTGTTTTCAAGTCTTTCAGTACTGCTTTTGACCTGCCCTTGTTGACTTTGTTTAAGTTCATTGGACGTTGGGCGTTAGCAATGTAGAGCTCAGGAACTTATCCGGAAGGCATTGCTGTGGCGTGACTTTGAAAACAATAAGATTTCTTATTATTTGTTAAATCTGTACTTGACCGCTTGTGAAACTGTGGTACTTTACTTCGATAGCTAATTGGCACACGAGATAGCTAGCATGCTAGTTATTTAGCTAGTTGATAAAGGGTTTTAAAGAAAATAAATCTGTACAAATTGACCAAGGGAATTGTAAATATCATCAAATTTTGTAATGTTTTAACTAGCAAACCAGCTGATTTAGCATGCTAGTGGCCTAGCAAGGCCATATCGGAGTGTGTACATCTGTAGCTTGTGTGTGAATAATAATGACAAATGCGTTTCATTCTTAACACCATAGACACTCGTGCGATGTGAGCGGAAGTCAACAAGTGTGTGTGTTGAAATCGGGATTGGAGACTTCACCTTTGTGAAGGAACAAAATATTTTTTTATAGAAATCCTGTTGGACTGACAATCCGCCTTTTGCTCTGTGCCTGTTGCCAAAGTGACGGCAGTCAAGCTGCCCGGTGTCGTATCCCACAATGCCCTGCGTGTCATATGCAATAGCTGCCAAAGTGTGTGTGCTGATACACAGCTTTTTTGTTTGTTTATTTTTTGTTTAATCTTAAAAATGTAGTCGCATTCAGGACGGTTTTTATGAAGAAGTGTCCTTGTCTGAGAGTCGATCCCATCGTCCTGTGCACCTCACGTGTTTAACATGAAAGCATGGAAAACACGGTGGACACTCCTTCCTTCCTCTTCCTGTTTCCTCTCTTTTTTTTGGTCTTCTTTTATACTACTTAAATATTGAGATCCTGACAGTATGCTTCAGACGGATCGGGAGTTCAGTGATGAGGAGGAGGAGGATTTGATATGTGCACATTCTTACAGCGCTGAACTCTGGCTTGTGTGTGTGTGTGGGTGTGTATTCATTTGTGTTCATGTTTGTACAGTGAGAGAGAAAGAGAGCTGCACAGAATTCATGTTTACTAATATATTCCTTCTCTATATTATATTCTATATTTTGTGCATAAAGTGTTGCCTGAATTAAAGGTATTAGAACGTATCATGTTGCCTGTTATTGATTTATTGATTTATTTATTTCCCAAAATGAAATGTACTCATTTATACATGTTTGGTTTCTTTCTTTCTTTCTTTCTTAACCCTGGTGTTATGTTTGCTAATTAGCAATGGATGTACTGTTCACAGGTCATACTGACTTTGAGCAACTGGAACAGGAAATAATATTTGAAATGACCAACCTTGGCCAACGTCTATGCTTTTGAGGAAGAGTGAAGACAAGCAATTCTACTTCTCGTTCAAATAAGGCATGAAACTAAAGTCAGTTGGTCGGCTTCTGAGCAGCGCAACAGAAAAGTGTTCATCCTATCGTCAGGAAATCACACATTTTGAATCTGGAGAACGTCATCCATGGCCAGGAGCCTAGGAAGAAAAAAATCTGTCAATCACAGTGAAAATACACAATCGAAGGCATCTCTGAGGCCATATATGTGGAAGAGGGAGGAGAGCGTTTAGCTCCGAGTGTGACACAGCGTGAGTAGGGGTTAAAATAGATGCGGTCCATCAGTGAACAGTTGATAACTTCATCAAATTGGACTTGATGTTAAATCTAATGAACATTATGGTTACACAATTGCACTTTTTGACTACAGGGTGTCCCAGACGTCATGTCCATTTTTAAACGCGCTCTCCAAATAAAATTGAACTGAAGACAAAATTTGGGCAATAATAAGAGGGAAAATAAAAATTGGTGTCTATTGGTATTTCATTAGTTTTAGTTACCGTATTTTCCGCACTATAAGGCGCACCTAAAGGCCTTAAATTTTCTCAAAACTCGGCCGTGCGCCTAATAATCCGGTGCGCCTTATGTGAGTTCCAAAATCTGTAAATATGTTGTGCGACTTTGGTTGGCGTAACAACCGTATGCACCTAATAACACGGTGCACCTTATGTATTGGTCAAGTAAAGAAATAGACCCCGTAATTGCGGCTGTGGCTCAGTCGGTAGAGCGGGTTGTCCACTAATCCGCTAATCGTAGGGTTGGTGGTTCGAATCCCGGCACTGAACCCTAAATTGCCCCCGATGGCAAGCTAGCACCTTGCATGGAAGCTCTGCTGGTCAGATGAGACCAAAATGGAGCTCTTTGGCATCAACTCATCTCGCCGTGTTTGGAGGAGGAGGAATGCTGCCTATGACCCTAAGAACACCATCCCCACCGTCAAACATGGAGGTGGAAACATTATGCTTTGGGGGTGTTTTTCTGCTAAGGGGACAGGACAACCTCACCGCATCAAAGGGACGATGGACGGGGCCATATACCATCAAATCTTTGACCTCTGGGTTATGGGTCCAGCACTCATCCGCTGCACCACTCTGCTCGACGAGTACCAAAGATACCTGTAGCTAAAGTGCAAAACTAAGTACACACCTCAGACACATCACGTGAACCACTTACGCATTGTTATTTTATGCTCGTGTGTGCGAGGTCACTGAGCCGATGACTTAAATCAGGTCAAAATAAGCCCTGCTGTTGATTAATATCATATGACAGGGATGACTGGGCTTAAAATTAGGACTTTCCTTGTATCCTTGTGTAGAGGACACTCTACACTCGATGTGTCTCAACACCGTTTTTACTCAATCTATACTTCAAGCAGTATATGTAATCATATTTCCTCCATTCTAAACGTATTCATGAATTGTTTGTGCAATGTACAGAAACGATGGCGGCTGAAAGGCGGCCTTTTCCGGCAGCCAGTCCCGTCCCAAAACATTCCATCCCGGCGAAATGTTTAGCTACGAGAGGAACAATCGCGTCTTGCTTTGTGTATTTTTATTCACATATTGTTGTCAGTAACGCGTCTGTGGTCATCTGCTGATCATGACGAGAGCGTATTAGAGCTGTTAAGCTGTGAAAAGCTCACGCTCGGATTAGAGGGAGAAGATGCACACGTCTGAATGTCTACACTCGTCCTCCGTCTGCACCATCATGAAGACTCTGGTCATCCTGCTGCTGCTGCTGAGCGCCGCACTACACAGTATGTATCACGTCAAAGTTCGTTACAGATCTTATTTAGCTGTTGTTCACAAATAAGTGTTACAGAGGAGTAAGATTGATTTCTGGTGTCTTAAAGATGTAGCCGTGGGAACCGAGATATTGTGGAAGAAATAGGAAAATTAAATTGCCTGAGTAGTACGTAATGTTACCCATAATGCACTGTATATAGTGTGCCACTGATACACACTGCTTCCACATTAAGTACAGTGAACAAGAAGAATTTATTAACATTGCTAAACTTTTCATATATTTGATGGTACTGCTGGCCTGTTGGCTTTACAATTATGTTATAATAATAAATAATGGCACACTTGTATACACTGTGTCTCATTCACACACACACACTCACACACCAATGGAAGCAGAGATGCCATGCAAGGTGCTAACTTGCCATCGGGGGCAACTTGGGGTTCAGTGTCTTGCCCAAAGACACTTCAGTATGTGGAGTCACGTGGGCCGGGAGTCGAACCGCCAACCCTACGATTAGTAAACAACTTGCTCTACCGACTGAGCCACAGACTGATCCATGTTCATGACAAGGTTCTGAATCGGTTGGTGTTTCTCCCACTGCTGCGATGTACTGTGCCCTATATAATGTACAGGGAACAAGTAAGAACACAGTATGTCTGCCTAATTTGCTCGTTGTGAAGTGAATAAAGTTTTCGTGGTCCAAAAACAAGACAGACTGAATGTAAGGACTATATTGTTAAGACATAATTATTCAATAATGATCAGTCTGCTCTTCATGTGATGTTTGGAGGAATTTGCTGAGAACGATTACACTAGAGCATAAATAACTCTTCCCTTTAATGCGAATATTCATATACAGTATGTAGTATGGGCGGCTGTGGCTCAGTCGGTAGAGCGGGTTGTCCACTAATCCACTAATCGTAGGGTTGGTGGTTCGAATCCCGGCCCGGATGACTCCACATGCCGAAGTGTCCTTGGGCAAGACACTGAACCCTAAGTTGCCCCCGATGGCAAGCTAGCACCTTGCATGTAGCTCTGCTACCATTGGTGTGTGAGTGTCTCATTTGTAAGTCGCTTTGGATAAAAGCGTCTGCTAAATGAATAAATGTAAATGTAAATGTATCCAAAGTCAAGTGAACAGTACGGGATTCCATTCTGACTTTAAAGCTCGCCCCCATGGTTTCCTAAATGTATGCTAAATGAATAAATGTAGTCTATATTCCTATCTTCAAGGGTTAAAGTAATTTGCAAACTATTGTCCAACGGTCAACTTCCCAGCTCTTCAGTCCACATGTTTGTACGCCACCTAGTGACGATGAAAGGACACTTCCAACCTCAGACACTCTGCCCAAGTCTTTTGTCCACTTTTCTGGTCACTTTTCTTAGCTTCAGGATCTTGAAGGTTTTCTTCTGCAGTATGTCTTGGTTTCCAACAAGAAAACAAGAAATCAAGATATAATCATACACACACACACACACACACACACACAAAGTACATGGTATCTTTCAGGATATGGGAAAAGGCCTGCCAAGTTCCCTTGTTCTGTGAAATTAGGCATTTGTTATAAAAAAAAAATGCTGAGAGTCTGTCTGATCATATTAATCTCATATCAGCTGTGTTCTCTTGTGCCGTGTGTAAAGGCGAGGCACTGAAATGTTACACCTGCGTCGCGTCCAATCTTGGGGAATGCAACCGACAAGGCTTGAGTGTGTGTCCTGCTAACTCGGACGCCTGCGCCACCATCACAGGGGCCAGTGAGTACACACACACACACACACACACACACACTGTTCTTGTGAGTGCCTTCCACTGATATAATTATTAATTCAGCTAATTACGTTTATGATTAATTAAATTACCTCAGCAACCTAAGTATTAGCAGTATATATGTTTTATTGTGTCCCACAAGCCTAAAAACATTCCTATCCTTGTGGAAGCATTTCGTGCCCACCAAGATATAACAACATATCCACTCCACATGCATGCACGCAGTTCCACATTTGTCCACAAGGTGGAGACATATAGTTAGATTAACTCGATTATGAGTATGCGTATAGAAATGGATAAAACTTTTTGTTATTATTGAAAAATGAAAATGTACACAATGTCCTCTTAACCCTGTTTAGTTCTGCACTGGAGCATTGAGTCTGATAGCCTCCAGTTTAGTCTTAACTATCACATACCGTAGATGGGTCCAAACCCATTGTTCAGGATCGCAGACAATCTGGTTTGTGGGATTGTGTGGTTCAGGTGTTCAAATGTGCAACTTTTATTCTGTTATTCTAATTAGCAAATATGCAGCACTAAACACAGCTGACTGACATGAAGTAATAGTAGTAGTAGTAGTACTAGTGGTAGTAGTAGTAGTGGTAGTGATAATAGTAGTAAGAGTAGTAGTAGTGGAAGTAGTACTAGTGGTAGTAGTAGTGGTGGTAGCAGTAGTAGTAGTAGTAGTAGTACTAGTGGTAGTAGGAGTGTTAGTAGTAGTAGTGGTAGTAGTAGTGGTAGTAGTAGTGGTGAGAGTAGTAGTAGTAGTGTTAGTGGTAGTAGTAGTGAGAGTAGTAGTAGTAGTACTAGTGGTAGTAGTAGTGTTAGTGGTGGTAGTAGTAGTGAGAGTAGTAGTAGTAGTAGTAGTGTTAGTAGTAGTAGTAGTAGTGGTAGTAGTAGTGTTAGTAGTAGTAGTGGTAGTAGTAGTACTAGTGTAAGTAGTACTAGTGGTATTAGTAGTGTTAGTAGTAGTGAGAGTGGTAGTACTAGTAGTAGTAGTAGTGTTAGTAGTAGTAGTAGTAGTAGTAGTAGTAGTGGTAGTAGTAGTGTTAGTAGTAGTAGTGGTAGTAGTAGTACTAGTGTAATTAGTACTAGTGGTATTAGTAGTGTTAGTAGTAGTAGTGGTAGTAGTAGTACTAGTGTAAGTAGTACTAGTGGTATTAGTAGTGTTAGTAGTAGTGAGAGTGGTAGTAGTAGTACTAGTGGTAGTAGTAGTGTTAGTAGTAGTAGTACTAGTGGTAGTACTAGTGTAAGTAGTACTAGTGGTATTAGTAGTGTTCGTAGTAGTGAGAGTGGTAGTAGTAGTACTAGTAGTAGTAGTGAGAGTAGTAGTAGTAGTAGTAGTAGTAGTAGTAGTAGTACTAGTGGTAGTAGTGTTAGTAGTTGAAGTAGTAGTTGTCGACGTTCTCATCGTCGTCCTCATCATCCTGGGTGGGGCTTAGCGGTTAGCACGTTTGCTTCGGACCTCCGGGGTTAGAGGTTCAAATCCCATCTATGCCCTATATGCATGTTTTCCCTGTGCTTAGGGAGTGTCCTCTGTGTACCATATTTTCCTCCCCCAGTCCAAAGATATGCTTCTGTAGGTTGATTGGCATTTCCAAATTGTCCATAATGTGACTGCGATCGTGTCCTGCCACCTTGTCCAGGGTGTCCCCCACCATGTGCCCCGAGTTCCCTGGGATAGGCTCCAGGCTGCCCCATGACCCTGTGCAGGATAAGTGACATGGAAATGGATGGATGGATTGATAATCCAGGGTCACCAGTTCAATCCTGAGCTCAGGTTACTTTCTCCATGGAGTTTCTGTGCATGTTCTCACATGCCCACTTGGGTTATCCTGTTTCCCTCCACCTCCCACAAACATGCTAGTACTGTACATGGATCATCTGCGACCCTGTGTAGGATATGCGGTATGGAAAATTGATGGATGGATGGATGGATGGATGGATGGATGTTTAAATGCTGTAGCTACAGACAGGCATGAGTCACTTTCTTCCCCTGACATCACTGTAAATGAGAAAAGCAAACCGTGTTCCATTGTTAATGCAGACATAAAATGTGGCAGGAAGCCACAATTTAAATTTTCCCCTACCCTTATGCTGCAACAGCTACAGTCCTGTATGTATTTATCACATCTGTATAAACAGATGTACCCTCCCTTTCTGCAGTGTCGTGACTCATTCCTGCTAGGACGTCTCGTTGGACTTTGTAACAATGCATCTGTAACACACATACACAAAAAGTCTCCGGTCTGCCCTCTCTTCAACATGAACACAGAAATACAGCTTGATTTAAGAGAAGGATTAAGAGATGGAATTTAAACAAACTTTTTAATAAACTCTAAATAAAGTAAACATGTAAAGTTCTTACACTGGAACCAAAATTTGTTTCACCATCATTCCACTTTAGGAGAAATAAAGAAAAAGAAAAGAAACGTATGGCAGTTCCAGCTCCAGAGTCTCTGGTTCGATCATGATCAAACCAGATTTTTTGTGTGGGTTATAAATGTTTCCCCATGTGTCCATGTGGGTTTCCTCAGGGTTCTCCAATTTCCTCCCACCTCCCCCCAAAAAAACCACAGGTTTTGCTAGTCTAAATCGCCCCTGGCTGTGAATAAGTATGTGAACGCATGTGTGCATAGTGTCCTGTGATAGACCAGCATCCCATCCAAGGTCTGTTCTTACCTCACGCCTAGTGTTCCTGGGATAGGCTAGAGATCCACTGCCACCCTGAGCAGGATAAAGCCCTTACTGAAGATGAATGAATGAATTTCAGTGTCATTTTGACATGAAGAGAGGGGTAACATTTGATCTGTGGCTCTGTCTCAAATCGCTCACTATACTGTATGCTTACACAATGCTTAGGGCGGCTGTGGCTCAGTCGGTAGAGCGGGTTGTCCACTAATCCACCAACCGTGGGGTTGGCGGTTCG
>JAFFST010050561.1:78481-91806 GCA_022414735.1 Noturus placidus | reverse complement strand
TATATGCCAAGTCTTGCAGCTCAGCCTTTAGCAATGCAAGTCTTTACTGCACTAATCTGATCTAAATAGGTGAATTTAAGAATTACACTTCTCTAAATTAGACACTAAAGCAAGAGTTTTATACCTGCACTTGACTAAATATAACACTGAATGTGGTGGAAGTTAAGTTTTGGTTAAATACAAATCTTTAAGAACCACACTGATTGTTTGCATCATGTCTAGGTATACATGTAACTCTTTACATTGAATACTGGTTTAAAACCGGTCTAAATGTAACAGCGTTGCATGGATCAGTTTAAATGTGTAGCGTTAAATCATAATGTAAGGGTATGAGATGTGCGGTTTTTGAAATGCCACTGTCTATGACCTGTACTAGTCTAAATCCAGATCGTTAAGTTATACTGGTTTAAAACCGGTCTAAGTGTAACAGTGTAACATGGATCAGTGTAAATGTGTAGCATTAAATCATAATGTAGGACTTTTAAGAAGTGTAATGTTTGAAATGCAACTCTGAAAAATGCTGTAGTAGTCTTAATCCAGATCTTTAATTTATACCGGTTTAAATCTGGTCTAAATTTATCTCACTGGGCAAATGTAACTTATGTCAGACTTATCTAAATGTAACTAACTGTAAGGTGTGTCCTGGTATAAATGTAACTCGCTGTAATTTATACTGGTTTAAAACTGGTCTAAACTTAAGTATTTATATGCAGTGTAATGTTCTAAATATAAAACTTGAAGAAACACATGAAACTAAATGTAAACAGTGAAGAAGTGTAAAAAAAAAAATAAATGTATGCAATTCTCAAAGCCTTGTATTGGTCTAAATCCAGGATTTTTATTTATACTGGTTTAAAACTGGTCTAAATGTATAACACTGGGAAAATGTAACTTACTCCAGAGCTGTGCTGGTTTAAATGCAAGCTTTAATAACTAGACTGGTCTAAATGTAACTAATTGTAAGGCGTGTCCTGGTATAAATGTAACTCGTTTTAGTTTATACTGGTTTAAAAATGGCCTAAACCAGTTTAAGATGTGTAGTCTTTGAAATGCAACTCTCTCAGTCCTGTACTAGTCTAAACCCAAGTCTTTAAAAATGACACTGCTTTAAACCTGAGATATACTGGTTTAAAACGGGTCTAAATGTAAATAATTACGAATAGTACTAGTTTAAACGTCTTAAAATGTACGCATTTAAGAATGATTCTTAATGATTCTTAAGACTGGTCACTAGTTTATACTAGTTTAAATCTGCTTTAAACATGCTCGAAAAGCATTACAGTGATCTGGATGTAAGGGTTTAAGATTACACTGGTTTAAACCTGGTTTAACCTTTAGTCTTTAATAATTATACTGATCTAAAATTGGTTTTAAGGAGTCTTTTCTGCTGATATTGAGCTAAACTCAAGCCTTTAATGTATGTGTTTAAGATCTTAAATTTGTATAGAGGGCAGGAGTATGTTCTCATGGAAAATCTCATTAATAATTTAATAATGAGTGTGTGTGTGTGTGTGTGTGTGTGTGTGTGTGTAATGCAGTGCTGGCAGACTGAGTTAGCTCAGAGAAAAGGCATGCAAGTTAAATAGAGCAGTCTAAGGTTATCTGATTTATTAGAATGCCATACACAGGTAAGTTCATTTCTGGAATTTGAAAATGTCTTGTTTTTTTTCAGATTCCAATACTGGGTTGGGTGACATGGAAAAGCATTATGTTACGCATCTCTGTGCTATACAATATGTATAGTGATGATGGATAGTGAAGAATGCATTATGGTGGACATTTGATATGTATATATAAATCCAAGCCAAATGCCAGCGGATCTGTGCTCATTAGTATTCAGAACCATTGCATCTCATCTTTTCTTTTAGACATATGCTGTTGCTGGTTCCAACTAATTTTGCCACATTTCAGACATTATTTGGAATCACTAGACGTAACAACAACAATAATAATGGCTTAGTGGTTAGCACCTTTGCATCACACCTCCAGGGTTGGGGGTCGATTCCCGCCACGGCCCTGAGTGCTACTGGGGTTTTCTCCGGGTAGTCCGGTTTCCTCCCCCAGTCCAGAGACATACATGTCCGAAGTGTATGAATGCGTGTGTGATTGTGCCCTGCAATGGATTGGCACCCCATCCAGGGTGTACCCCGCCTTGTGCCCAATGCTCCCTGGGTAGGCTCCAGGTTCTCTGAAGGATAAACCGTATAGAAATTGGATGGATGGATTAATAATAATAATATGTTTAATGCATATAGTGCCTTTCCAGCTCAAGGACGCTTTACAATAACAATGCAATGATGAACAAACGCAAAATGTGAACAACAACTAGCAATCAAGCACAGAAAATGAAAAACACAGTACAGATAGTACCGTCACATATAAATGTAACAGCATTCCTTTTATGTCTGGTTATTATCGCTCATTGACACCAATAAGAGAAAGTTCAACCTGCTGATTATGGGGTATGAGACTCGGCCCTTTAAACTCAGGCAGAAAGATGGAGAGACAGTTTGGTTATTAGCATAGTACCTAAGGATTTAATTAAAAATTGGTCTGTTCTTCTGGTGAAACCCTTATGTACAACAGATGTTTCCCTTTTATAAAGGGGTTTCCCAAACCAAAGAACACCTGGAGAAACTGTCTTCTGCTTCTTCTTCTTCTTCTTCTTCTTCTTCTTCTTCTTCTTCTTTTTTCTTTTATTTAAAATATATTAAATTATATATATATATATATATATATATTTTTTTTTCTTCAAGTTGTTGAATGTGATCTAAACATTTTTAAAACTAGAGACTTTGGGGGGAAGTTGACAATCCTGCACCCGGAGAATTTTCTGGATGTCATTTGAATTTGTGTAAAATGGAGAAAATCTCGATTCCAATTCAAATCTTCACTTTTCGCACCGCACCCAAATCACCGCTCTGTACTGCACATTTAACAGAGGAAGTGTTGTATGTTCTCTGTTGAGTGTAAACACAGGGTTAGTGTGAGAGAACATTACTGAACGGCTAATGAACCTTCTGGAAAAACCTCAATAAACGTTTTGCGGTGTGTTGTGTTTACTGCTAAATACAGACCGGGCAGCAAGCCTGTGCTTCAGAACAGACTCGAGTGAAGTGAAGCTTTAAGGAACAAAGCAATTAAACTCTCGATCTGAACAACAGAGAGCGAACGCTTTTCGTTCGCGACACTCGGGAGCCCTTTCTCCATGTTTACTTCACTGTTAAGTTTCATAGAAAGTTCCAAAATCTTGATGAAACATCTTGTGTTTGTGAATTTGATGTACAGGTCACACTCCCTGTTCAAAATTAGTGTTGCTAGGTACATGGGAAATATAGATTGCCCAGCATTTATACTGAGGCTAGTAATTTAGCTTGCTAGTATATAGCTGGTTGTACTTACAGGCAATGTGAAGGTGCAGTGACAGAGAAAATGAGACAGAGCTGTCTGGAAGATCAACATTTGTCTCAGAAGTGTTGGTCAATTACTAAGAAAATCCTTTATACAGTTAACATTTTATATTAATTACACTTAGCATTGACTTAGCACTTAGCTTGCTAACTGTCTGAAACTTTTGACCACTGAATACTCAAAATGAGACTGAATGAGACTTGTCCTGTGTGTGTGTGTGTGTGTGTGTGTGTGTGTTATATTTTCTGTTCCCTCAGGTCCCAGCTGCTCTACAGTGTATGCGTGTATATGATGGTGGCCATACGGTCGTCCTCTGTGTTCGTAGCGGTGTGTGTGTTGGCTGTGTGTGTGTTTCTGAGTGTTTGTGAGCCCATCAGTTTGCGTCTTTCTGGAGAGAAGCGTAAACACTACGAGGGCCGAGTGGAGGTGTATTATGGCGGAGCGTGGGGGACGGTGTGTGACGATGACTTCGACATCAACGCCGCACATGTAGTGTGTAGACAGCTCGGATACCTGGGTGCTGTCTCTTGGTTTCCGTCTGCTAAATACGGCAAAGGAGAAGGTGTGCCATTCTGACATTAAAAAGCATTCTAATATTTGCTAGAGTTTGATTCAGCAGACTTGTTAAAGGAGGCCTGGTAATGTCGCTTTAAACCATTAAACCAATAAATCTGTTAACATTTCTAAATGTCAAAGACACAGCTTCACTGTATGTTCTTCATAAATTGATACAATATTTGAATATGCAGATTGTCATCGAATAGCTGGGTTAGCGAGCTAATAAACTAGCCTGCACTCGTGGGATTAAAGTCTGTTTCTGTTTTTGTGTGTTTAAAGTGTGGAAATAGTTCATCTAGTGCGACCGATGCTATTTTCCCCCAGGTGCAAACAGACACTCTGTTAACGTTATATATAAATAGGATCATTTTTGGTGTGGTGATATGGTATCAGTACCCTGTTCATATATTTTAAGCCCAGTCTTTATTATATAAAATTGTAAACTAACCAAGGACACAAATACAGTATTAATTAAATATAATGTAAAGATGTCCCCCTCAGTAACATCCCATGACTAAGAGTTTCCTCAATTAGAAATCTACTGAGAGGAGAAACCACATCCCAGCTGTCTCTCTGCTCATCTGTCTGTCTGTTTCTAATTTCTGGAAAATCAGGACAACGTCATGGATGCTGAGACAGACTGTATGTGGATAAGGAGATCTGGTGTCTTTAATGTTTTTGGCTGCTTGTCTGGAGAGGTCTCTCTCTGATTGTGTTCGTATGTGTGCGTGTGTGTGTGTGTGTGTGTGTGTGTGTGTGTGTGTGTAGGTCCTATCTTGTTGGATAATGTACACTGTACAGGGAGAGAGGCATCAATCTCTGACTGTCACTCAAATGGGTTTGGAGTTTCAGACTGTAAACACTCGGAGGACGTCGGAGTCGTCTGTACACAAAAACGCATCCCAGGATACAAACACATCAGCGTTAGCAGTAACAACGTGGAGGTGAGACAGACAGTACACACACTGGAAAACATCCATGAACACGCACATACCGACTCGTGTACAGTGGGATCAAAATGTCTGGGACCACATTGAAAATCTGGATAGTTATTTATTTAAAACTGGGCATAAACAGGAAGTTGTACAATTTTGAAAAATTTTACACCAAAAAGCAAAAAAGGAAATATGCAACATCTTGAACTTTTACACACAAACAGTGTGTTATTGACTGATATGATTATATAGCATTGTGACTTTGGTGTATTTTGTGTATAAACTGATTAGCTTCACCTGTTTATTTACTGAATTTGATCACTATTGAATTTTTAAGTTCATGCAATCGTTGTTTCCAGATATCCTCATGTTTGAAGGAAGCTAAGGTCAGAGGTCATGGTTAGCCTTTGTTAAGGGCTATTTAATAAATATAGGGATATAATAAATATAGGCAGGGACTGTATAGCACCCCCTAGTGGTAAACCGCCACAGCTTGGTCGTCACGTCATCGTAACAAAGATCACAGTTGCGTTAATACATAAGAAGCTCGTTGATTATCGCCTCACTTTCTCATTGGCTTTGCTTAACAGTTTGTTAAAATGACACACCCAGATGACTTTGTGTCAAATTATTCATCATCAATATTCATTCATCATCATTTTTTTACATGTCAGATTTTGGAAACTTTACAGAAAATGTAGGATATATTTCTGCTTTTTAATTTTTATTTTATTATGATTTATTATTTTTATTTAAAGTGTTCGGGGACTGAAAATCACATGGCATTACTGGATAATACTTTGGTGTTAAATCACAGTTTTTTTTTAGACCATAATCTATTTATTATTAAGGCAACATTAGTTATTGTTGGGGGCGCATGGTGGCTTAGTGGTTAGCATGTCCGCCTCACACCTCCAGGGTCCAGGGTTCGAGCCCCACCAGGGCCATGTGTGTGCGGAGTTTGCATGTTCTCCCCGTGTGTCAGGGGTTTCCTCCGGGTACTCCGGTTTCCTCCCCCAGTCCAAAGACATGCATGTTAGGCTGATTGGCGTTTCTAAAGTGTCCGTATGGTATGACTGTGAGTGTGTGTGTGTGTGTGTGTGTGTGTGTTTGTGCCCTGCGATGGACTGGCACCCTGTCCGGGGTGTACCCCGCCTTGTGCCCGATGCCTCCTGGGATGGGCTCCGGGTTCCCCCGTGACCCTGTAAAGGAGTAAGCGGTTGAAGATGGATGGATGGATAGTTATTGTTGACATTGGAAAAGAGAGAAAGAAGACAGAAGACACATACAGAAATCAGATCCAAACATGTTTTGTGTGTCCTTTTAATTCGTTCTCTTGAATTCTTAACTCTATCTCTTGAAATATAAAATGTAGAAAAGAAGGTGCAATTGCAAAATGTCAGAAATTAGAACAGTTGCACTGAATGTGAAATAATATAAATATACTATTAGAGAAGCCTAGTGTCTTTTTTTACTATGTAGTCCTGTTTCAGTTCATGAATACACATACAACACCACAGTTCCATTTTGGCATGTTGCTGCCATCTCGCAACAATGACATTTGATCATTTCCCAGAAAACTCAAAATATATAAACTTGTTTAAATGACAAAATAAACTTGAACTTTCCTCAGATAGTGTTTCAGTTTTTTTCTTTAAGTAGTTATGCCTCAATATTAAAAATTAATCACAATTTGAGATCCCTCGATGGTAAATCTCACCATACCATGTGACAGCAGCAAAGGAAGAGCAGAAAGCACTTCCTGGTCATGTAACATTATTTTGTTATGTCAGAGTTAAAAAAAAAAAAATTCCAGTTACATACAAAATAGTAGTTTTGTATTATTAATTGAAAAAAATAAAATAAAATGGAGATACCATTGAGAGATGCAGTAAATGCAGAGAGATGAGAGATTACTATGCAGTAAAGGGTTAATATATTAGAACCTTTATTAGACTCAGTGCCTCTCAGCTTAATTGTTTAGGGTTTGATCCTGAGCTCATGTTATTGTCTGTGTGGGTTTCCTCCGGGTTCTCCGGTGTCCTCCTACCTCCTGAAAAAATGCTGGTTGGAGGATCGGCTCCTCTATATTGCCACTGGGTGTGAACGAGAACACCTGAGTAGATCCTGAGTAGTAAAGACGTTACTGCAGATAAATAAATCAATCAAAGATTCAGATTTAAAGCAATATTTAAAATAAATAAATAAATAAATAAATAAATAAATAAATAAATAAATAAAGAATATCAATAATAATAATAATAATAATAATACATTTTATTTATAAAGCACCTTTCTAGCTCCCAAAGCGCATACAATATAATACATACAGTATAAAAGAAAGAAACCTTGACATACAACTTAAAGTAGTACATAAAATAAACCAAGTGCATTAATCCATATATGTAATTCTTAAAAAAAAGAGGTTTTTAATAATTTCTTAAAATACAAATGAATAGCATTAGGCAATAAAGAAATGAAGCATCCACTTTGTAATAAATGTTCATCTGTGGCTTTGTTAGTTGTGTCTTTTTTTTTTAATTAATTTTTTTATTGTGGCCTACCTAGTGCGGCAAACAAAGCTAAACAGCAATGCTCGAATATTTATGCTGTGACTATTAGACTAAATATTTGCCATTCATTTAAATGTGGACTGACACCAAACTTGTGGTTCAGCATATAATTTTAGACCATATTCCAGTACATTCAAAACATCTCTACAGCATATTTCTCTGAGGCTTTTCTGCATAGGTAATCAACTTATTCATTAAACAGCAGGTGTAGACCGACCAGCAGCGTGGAATAGCCCTGTTTTAACCCTCATCTCTCTGTGTAAATCGCCGTCTCTTTAATACCCAGTGGTGAAGCCACCATGGGCGGCTGTGGCTCAGTGGGTAGAGTGGGTTGTCCACTAATCCACTAACCGTGGGGTTGGCGGTTCGAATCCCGGCCCGGGTGATCCCATGCCGAAGTGTCCTTGGGCAAGACACTGAACCCTAAGTTGCCCCCAATGGCAAGCTAGCACCTTGCATGCAGCTCTGCTACCATTGGTGTGTGAATGTGCTCTCATTAGTAAGTCGCTTGTAAATGTAAAAATGATATTTCTGTAAAGCTGCTTTGAGACAATGTACCATTGTAAAAAGCGCTATATAAATTGATAAATTAAATTAAATTCTTTTTTTTTTTTATCAGCGTGTCCTCATTACTGAACTTTCCATTTACATTTACATTTATTCATTTAGCAGACGCTTTTATCCAAAGCGACTTACAAATGAGACACACTCACACACCAATGGTAGCAGAGCTGCATGCAAGGTGCTAGCTTGCCATCGGGGGCAACTTAGGGTTCAGTGTCTTGCCCAAGGACACTTCGGCATGGGATCACCCGGGCCGGGATTCGAACCACCAACCCTACGATTAGTGGATTAGTGGACAAACCCGCTCTACCGACTGAGCCACAGCCGCCCGCCCAGCCAGCCAGATTTGTACTGTTTATTGTTGTTTCTAGAAGAGCAGATATCCTATTTGTGTGTCTTTTTTTCCTTATAAATTCTCAGCGTGAGAAAGGACAAAGGACCAGAAAAAACACACTCGTCCCCATGCTAGTGAATACGCACATAGTTCCCGTCTTACACCGTGGCCATAAAAATGTGTACTTGCTGTTTACTTTTGCCCTCCGTGATCTTCTGCACGTCTGTGTGGATGTTTTTTTGTGCTCATGGAAACCGAGGTGAGCTGTCTGTAATGTTCTTTTCCATCTCCGCAACCTTGGAGGATAATGATCTTACCACAGATCTCTCTCTCTCTCTCTCTCTCTCTCTCTCTCTCTCACACACACACACACACACAGCGCCCACAACTCTCTGTCTAATCCTTCCTTTTGAAATGCTGATTCATGGAACGGATGACGACAGTCTGAGGGAACCCCGTCTCTCATCCCGAAGGAGAATCCCATCTTTTTACACACAGCGGAAAGACTGTGTGGGTTTTATTACCCTGCGGTGATGGGCAGGTGGGGTGGGTGGTGTGAGGTTGGATGGGCACGGAGCTCCTCTCGTCGCTTTTCAGAAACATAAAACCTCCACACACTCACACTAATGTCTTTACCTCCCTCTGTATGTCTGCGAGGTTATAAGGTGAAGTTAGACACTCATAGTAGATGAGTAAAGTTTTCTCTCGGCACATACCATCAGTCTGAGACAGGAACAGCTGCTATGTCTAACCTGCTCCGTTATTTCCTCCTAAAATTTTCTCAGATATTTCAGACATCATTAGAGCATTCAGTTGGACTCAAAGCAACTTTACTGCTTGTAGGGTCAGATCATGGATGTTGTGTTTTCTCTGGATGTCGGATCATTAGTTTACCCAATAATGTTTTTCTTATTATTTAAGTTTTAATACACTGAGCTTTGTGGTTTGCACGTTTGTCTCGCACCTCCAGGAATCTTGTTTCTACCCTGTGTGCGCGGATGCTTGCATGTTCTCCCCGTGCTTTGGGGGTTTCCTCTGGGTACTCCGGTTTCCTCCCCAGTCCAAACACATGCACTGTAGGCTGATTGTGCACTCTTGATGAGTTAGTACCCTGTCCAGTGTGTCCCTGTCTCATACCCCGAGTTCTCTGCGATAATGAGTCTTGATTTGTCGCATATATATTACAGCACAGCTGTATATTACACAGCTGTGTGTTTCTTCACATACCCCAGATATGTTAGGAAGTTGGGGTCAGAGTGCAGGGTCAGCCATGATACAGTGTCCTTGGAGCAGAGAGGGTTAATGGCCTTGCTCAAGGGCCCAACAGTGGCAGCTTTTCAGTGCCTACTGGTCTTCCATGCATATGAATGAAATGACGAGAGAAAGTCACAGTTATGCAAAGTTTAATTTAAATAAAAAGGAGAAAAAAGAAAACATTTATTGCTATATATACGGTATATTAATGTTATATCAGCAGCCTGATGCTTGAAGTAATAAATGAGTCAGTCACGATTATAGCAGAATTGATGAACGATACTCAAAATGCCCTCAGAAAATCATCACCTGACTCACCGTGCAACTAAAGGTCATCTGGTGTGTCTACAGATTCTCATCTCTATGTGGTTTTCTCATTCATGAGTAATTTACTGTCAGAAGCAAACAGTGTTTCAGCATACTTCACTTTTCCTCCCTCCTTAATGGACAAATACTCGCTTTCTTAAACCACTGACTCAAACGTCTGCTGAACACTTCCACAAATATTACTCCATTACACCCAAGCGTCATAATATCCTTTCTGTCCCCTACACACACACACACACACTTTTATTCCCGTGTGTTTACGGCCCTTATTTATATTTCCGTCTCCCAGGTGTTGCTAATGGTGTGTGAACCATTCAGACGACGTGTGCGTGCAGAAAGGTGTGTCTGAGGTCAGGGTTTCTTTTTTTCCCCCAGACAGTATACAAACACAGAAACTTGCTAAATTATCATTTATTCCAAACACTCATTCCATTTCTCTTTATCACATCTATCTGTCATTTCCATCCAGGGTTTTATTCTGCACAAAGACAAACATTCGCATAAAACCGCTGCTTACATGGCTGTTTGAGGTTTTGGCCGCATGTTTGAAAATATCATACGTTTATAACCACATGATGCCACAGCTGTCTGCGGCTGGGCGTTTAAGAGTGTGTAAATGTCTTGCACTGAGGGTGGCATCAGACTGACATACAGTAGCTAATCACAAACATCTGTACGTTTATGTATATTTACATTTATTCATTCATTTAGCAGACGCTTTTATCCAAAGCGACTTACAAGTGCACACGCATACACCAATGGTAGCAGAGCTGCATGCAAGGTGCTAGCTTGCCATCGGGGGCAACTTAGGGTTCAGTGTCTTGCCCAAGGACACTTCGGCATCGGATCACCCGGGCTGGGATTCAAACCGCCAACCCTACAATTAGTGGATTAGTAGACAACCCGCTCTACCGACTGAGCCACAGCCGCCCATATATAGAACCAGGCAGCTTGTGTTCTCCTCAATGTGATTAGATGCGGCAGTTTCACATGTCTCCTAGGCAGCAGGTATTAGCCTTTACCTTTCCAGAGCTTTAAAATGGCTTTAAATCCTATTTGGGTTCATGTATATGACTACTGAGTTTAGTTGGAACAAAAACACAATGTGCTGCTCATAAAGTCTGTAATCAGTTCAGGTCTAAACTCGTCAATATCAGAGAAAGAAAGACAAACAAATCTGAAATAAACACCAGAAAGGAAAAGGAAGAGGAGAGAACGAGATAGGAAGGAAAACGAAGAGGAAGGGAATAGGCAGGAAAAGGGAAGAGAAACAGGAAGAAAGAAAAAGGACAAGGAGAGGAATGTGAATGGAGAGGAAGAGGCAAAACGAAAGAAGCAAGGAAGGAAAGAATATGAGGAGTAGAGATAAAAGGAAGGAAGGACACAGGAAAGGAGGAAAAGGGATATGTGGGAAATACGGAGGAGGAAAATGAAGCTGAGTGAAACAGGATGGAAAAAGAAGAGACTGAAAGAAACAAAGTACAGCGTGTATTTATAATTCAAATTTCAGTGGGAACGTTTCACTTTAATTGACACCCTGTCCAGGGTGTACCCCGCCTTGTGCCCGATGCTCCCTGGGACAGGCTCCAGGTTCCCCTTGACCCTGACAAGGATAGAAGATGGATGGATGGATGGATGGATGGATGGATGGATGGACGTTTCACTTTAATCTAAAATTGTTTAAAAAGAATGACATTTCTAAAACTAGAAAAATGTCCAGAACAGTCAGAAGGAAATGTAGAAAAATAAACCATGTTTAATCAGGAGAATGAATACGTAGCAATATTCTTCTCAGTACACCATATTGCCCAAAGTATGTGCACACCTGACCATCACACCCATAGTCCCCTAGAGTTAGTCCCCCTTTGCTGGTATAATAACCCCCACTCTTCTGGGAAGGTTTTCCACTTGATTTTGGAGCATGACTGTGGAGAATTGTGCTCATTCAGTCACACTGATGTTGGACGAGGAGGTCTGGGGTTGCAGTCTTGTGTTCCAGTTCATCCCAAAAGTGTTCAGTGGGGTTGAGGCTCTGTGCTGGCTCTGTGCTGGACACTTGAGTTCTTCCACTCCAACTTTGGCAAACCATGTCTTCATGGAGCTCACTTGGTGCACCGCGCATTGTCATGCTGGAACAGGTTTGGGTTAGCTTAGTTTCCAGTGAAGGGAAATTGTAATGCTACAGCATAGGAAGACATTCTGCATGATTTTGTGGTAAGAGTTTGTTTAAGAACCACATATAGGTATTATGGTCAAGTGTCCACAAACCTTTGGCCATATAGTGTATCTAAATATCGCAATAATAGGATGTGTTGGCTCGGGCTCTGTTTAAGGCTTTGGACTAACCGTGTGAAGGTTGTACGTCACTACTGGACCTTTGACGAAGCCACATAACCTTCATCTTCTTTACTGTAAGTTGTCTGCCGAATGAATAAATGTAAATAATATCCATGAATATGCAGAAGTTACCCAGAATTACCTATCATTACATCATATCATTACATACAGTGTGCCTACCTACCAAGTCGCACCAATGATGTTTATGTTGAAAAAGGTCATATATTGAATCAGCACATGTCTATAGCAGATTGGTTCAGCTTCTGTGAGCATTGAAAAATGCAGTTGAGGTTGAGGTTTATGTGTACGTGTGCGTACGTGAGTGTGTGTGTGTGTGCGTACGTGTGTGTGTGTGTGTGTCGGACTGGGAGCAGCAATACAGGACTCTATTGATGTGATGAATGAATGTTCCTCTGTGGCTGAGTACCCCATTAGTGCACACAGCTCACATCCTGTAAATTCTACAAATCAGACTTGTTTCTTTAAATCTTCTATAAGATGTTTAAAATGCGGTGGCCTCCTTTTTTTTTAGATGTGTAAATGGGCAAAAGGGGAGTTTTGACATTTTTCTGATTGATTTGTTTTTTTTTTTTTTTGATCAAGGTTTTTTTTTTATTAACATTTTCAACTCAAACATATACAGCAAAAAAACAGAACAAAACCACCCCCCTCCCCCCCCGTGCCAGACACAGAACATACATAATACAAATTGCAAAGCCAGACCATCATAGAAAAGAAGAGAGCAAAAGAAAACAAAATTATAGACAATTAACACAAAATACTGTCAGCGTCCACGTCCCTAACAAAGAACAGAAAAGGTTGCCAAATTTTGTAGAATTTCCCAGTCGCTCCCCTGACAGTGTATCTAATCTTTTCCAACTTAAGATGACACATGACGTCCCTGACCCAGTGACCATACACTGGTGGAACCGTATCCTTCCATCTAAACAATATTAACCTCCTGGCCAGGAGGGTACAGAAGGACATCATGCTGGTCTCGTATCGTCTAAAGGGAGAGTCCTCCGGGGTCAC
>JAFFST010050561.1:52153-71863 GCA_022414735.1 Noturus placidus | reverse complement strand
GTCCGAGCACAAATAGCTCAGGAACTACAACCTAACTATCCATCACTTTAACATTTGTGACTTTAACACTAGCGTATATGGACAAACGTTAGTAGACACCTCAACATCCCATTCCAGATGTAGTGGCCCCTTTGGTATTATAATAACCTCCAGTCTTCTAGGAAGGCTTTCCACTAGATTTTGGAGCATGGCTATGGGGATTTGTGCTCATTCATTCACCAGAGAATTAATGAGGCCAGGCATTGATGTCGTTTGAGGATGCCTGGGGTGCAATCAGCATTCCAGTTCATCCCAAAGGTATTCATTGTGGTTGAAGTCAGGGCTCTGTACACCTACTCACATTCTTCCACACGAACCTTGGTATCCCATGGAATTTATATGCTACTGTAATCTGTAAATACTACTGTAATCTCATTTATAAGAAGACAGATGCTACGTTATTTCCTGTTGACGGTGTGAGCAGCCATGTTGATATGATGTCATATGCTGAACTTGAGGTCGAGGATCCTTTCTCGACTTTACAGGAAGGAATTTCAAGTTGAAGGGGTGTTTTATTTGGCTTTTCCTAGTCTAACATTGGGAATTCCCAAAGTGTGAAAGAGAAAGAGTGAGAGAGAGAGTGTCTTAGAGGAGGGACGTTACGTTATGCTAGAAATCGAAAATTAACAGTTCACAGATAGAAACCAGGCTTCCGTTTAAAACTCTGACCTGTCACGTGTGTCTTGGTGTGTTTCGAGCCCTCCCTATGTCACTTAGCTGCTCTCGGATTTTCTTCCGAAGCAAACAGAAGGAATTGTGTGTAAGATTGAGAGAGTGATAAAGAGAGAGAGAAAGATGGAGAGACACAGAGAGAAACAAAAATGGAAAAGGCAGCAATCACCATCATATGTACTATCAGCACATCAACTATAGAGCTTGCAGGTTTGATGATAACGATGATGATGATGATGATGATGATGATGATGATGGTTTTATTGAGCCAAATGCTATTGTTTGTGGTGTGATGATTTAGACATGCTAGATTAGACTTGCTTGTAATTCCACTGTGAAACACAAGAGGTGAACTTTAGATGCCAAACATATCTAGGATGATTGTCTACATTTGGAGACAGGACGTCCCGTCCCATCTGGTCTTTTAGGGAGCAGGACATTTCACAAACATACTCCAAGAGGATGAATCATAAGTGTTTCAGTCCGCCTCCAGATCCCAAAAACACTTCTCACAGTGGTTCCCCAACCAGATGTTGCACAAATGTTACGCTGAGTTCCACAACATCATATGTGAAGAGTTTCCATCAACAGATGTTATGTTAAAGAGGAGTGATATCATCAAAGAGTGCCAGCTAATCACACACAGTCATAGAGAGACTAGAACATACACCTACAATGTTATCACTTAATTAGAAAATAGTCTGTTTCCATCAACCTTTATCACAGTTTTCTAGTGATACACGCTACAACTTTTATATCTCAGGCACACACACACACACACACACACACACACACACACACACACACACACACACTCTCACTCACTCAAAAGATTGACAAACTTCATACTACCATATTTAGAACGTGTCTCTTTAAAACGAAGTCAGTATCTAGTTCATCTTGGCTAGTTAAGGGCTTCCTGAAAGTACCCCTGTGTTGTTACCTGAACTGCACCTCTTGTTGTTACCTGATCTGGACCCCTGTGCTGTTGTGCAATCTGAAGCCCTGATCTGTATCACTCCCCAATCTGTGCCCTACTGTGTTGTTACCAGATCTACACACCCTTGTGTCAGTTTTTGATCAGAACACATAGTGTAGATCGAACTACACCCCCTTTTTGTCTACCTTGCATCTGCATCCTGTGCTATTACCCAATCTACACCCTGCATCATTACTCAAATCTGCGCCATGTCTTTACCTGATCTGTGCCCCATCCTGAGTTGTCATGTGATCAGCTCCCGTCTTGTTATCCAATCTGTCTCCTCTTTCATTCCCAATCTGCATCATATATATATATATATATATATATATATATATATATATATAATCTGATTTGTATCTTTTGTCTTGCCATTGTATTTATATTCTGCATCTGTATCCTTTTTCTTGTTACCTGTTTGTCCTTGGTGTTGCTACCTGATCTGGGTCTCCTATACTGTTATGTTATCTGTGTCCACGGTCTTATTAACTAATCTGGATTTCCTGTTTTGAGCCCATATCTGAACCTCTTGTAAATGCATATAAAGTCATACCTTTACTGCCAACTGTTGTTCAAACTGCTTCATTATCTTTTGGGCTAGTTCTGGTTTGGGTTGTTATTTGTGTGCCACCCCAACCACAGTCATACAGGATACACATCCATGCTTCACCAATTACTGTTTGCTTGACCCATAGCACTGTAGATGCGCACAACTCCTCATAGTTTTTGGAGTTTTTGTTGTTCTGCACACCAGCGGTACTGCTTACCCATAAACACTGTGTTTTTAAACTTAACATGCTCCTTTCCAGAAATCGAAATCAGCCCAGATTTGATCAGCCACAGATCCTGGTCCATTCACCATGATGACTGGCTGAGTGATGTGGAATGGGCGGTCAAAGGTCAAAAGTCATTTGAAGTCAGAAGTCTTTAGGAACAGGTGACCTGTTGACCTCTAACTTGAGTCTGAAGCAGAAACAATATGTGCCTTCTTTCAGACACATATACGGCATCCTGAAATGAAACAGCAGTGTGTGTTTACCTCACACTGACTCAGTCAAGAACACAATGGCATCTGGCGGTAGACTTGTTAGGTTTGGTAGGATGGCGTGATCCTGCAATGTGCGTGTGTGTGTGTGTGTGCGTGTGTGTGTGTGTGTGTGTGTGTGTATCTATTTACTGATGTTTCTCATATGAGTGTTTCTCCCAAAAGGGCAACTAACTTGGGGATAAACATATCAGCCTCCATCTCTCCCTCTGATTCACTTACTATATCTCATCTCTCTCTCTCTCTCTCTCTCTCTCTATATATATATATATATATATATATATATATATCTTAAATTCATGAACACGAGCAGAACAGCACAAATTTAATTTGTTAAAAGATCCCCCGTGTTCTCTAACGACTCGATCTCTGCACATGTCGGACCAACGTGATCTGGGAAACAGGATGTGTATAAGACTGGGGGGATTTTCTGCATCATTGACATGGTAACCGTTCACACACACACACACACACACACACACACACACACACACACACACACACACACACACACACACAGTCCTTTTCACTCCTCAGCCTTATGCAGGAACATTAGTGCTGTGTAAATATTGTGAGTCTGGAAGTGTGAGAGAAGTGGAAGGAGGTTCAGCAGCACAGCAGTGGAGGAATGTGTGTACCAAAAGAACCTTCCTACACACACACACACACACACACACACACACACACACACCATATCTACAGGTCTCTGATTATTTACACACAGACAGAAAAAGAAGAAGTGAGTTTTCTCTAACAGGACCTCATCAGGACTTTATTCTAGCTTTTCTAATGAGTGATTTATTTATCACTTAAGAATATTTCTTTTATCATTTAAGAATATTTCTTTTATCATTTAAGAATAGTTTATGCAATTTTGTGATGTCTGTTGCCGGTTCTTCTTATTGTCGGGTTTTTTAGTTCAAAAGGCAGATCGCTGTTGAAACAGGTTCACCGTCTCGCTATTTTTACTCTAAACACATGGAAAAACCTGAGAGCGATCAAACACAGGTGTAACTCCGAGTAAGCATGACTCAAATATGTGTGGTTTTTATACAGAGGTCACTTTGTGTGTTAAAGCCACAAAGAACATCAAGTGGTTCTGTAGGACTTAGCAGTGTTCTCTTTCCCAGGCCACAGCTGCAAATCCTGGTTTTATAAATTCTTTTCATCTTGAACGAGATAATGGCGAAATGCAGCCATGTGTTCTTCGCTCCTTTTATGATTCTTGAAGATATACAGTAGTAGTTTTATTTTCCATCCCTCCATCCATTTTTTATACGACGTATCCTTTTCCGGGAAACGGGGAACCTGGAGCCTATCCCAGGGAGCATGGGGCACAATGCGGGGTACACCCTGGACAGGGTGCCAGTCCATCGCAGGGCACAATCACATACACATTCACACACACATTCATACACTACGGACCCTTTAGACATGCCAATCATCCTACCATGCATGGCTTTGGACTGGGGGAGGAAACCGGAGTACCCGGAGGAAACCCCCGCAGCACGGGGAGAACATGCAAACTCAACACACAATCGAATCCCCGACCCTGGAGGTGTGAGGCGAACTAAGCCACCATTTTTGGGTGACTAGATCTATAGTGAATTTGGTGTGGTCTGTCATTATGGTGGTTACGGTTTATTACAGTTTATATCAGGTGTGTCCGAACTTATCCAGAACGTTCCAGTGTGGGTGCAAGTTTTCTTTCCAAACAAGCAGAAGCCACATCTATGTCTACTGAAAGCCAAGAACACCTGACTAAACTGGTGGAATCAGACGTGTCTCCTGCTTGATTGTAATGAAAACCCGCACACACACAGGTTTAGATGAGTCTTACTAACCAGATGCCCAATTTATTGAGGTATGCGTGCAAAAAACTAATAGATCAAAGAAGAGAATAGATCGAATCACGATGGGAATACATTGACCATCACAAAGAAAAGTTGTGGGGGGTTTTTTTTGTCTTTAAAAATTATGTTTTGAGTAAATTGATATAAAAAAACCTCAATTAGCGCACTTAGAGTCGTAAATTCATCTGAATACAGGGTGGCTGTGGCTCAGTCGGTAGAGCGGGTTGTCCACTTATCCATTAATCGTAGGGTTGGTGGTTCGAATCCCGGCCCGGGTGATCCCATGCCGAAGTGTCCTTGGGCAAGACACTGAACCCTAAGTTGCCCCCGATGGCAAGCTAGCACCTTGCATGCAGCTCTGCTACCATTGGTGTGTGAGTGTGCACTTGTAAGTCGCTTTGGATAAAAGCGTCTGATAAATAAATATAGTATATTTTTTGATTGGTATTTAGAAAGACAGCACATAATGGTACATATACTGGCACATATGGTACTGTGTATATATATACATACATATATATATATACATATTGACATTATGTATTGACATTAAAGCTGTCTCAGAAGAAATATTTAGAACTGCTCAAATGTGAAAAAAGGTGAACTTCCCCTTTAAGACATGCCATTTCTTAGGCCTTTTTAGAATGCTGGAGTGTTGTGTTGTGTGTGTTCCAGCAACCTTAGCTACACTAAATCATATCATGCATTGTGAAAATGTCTTCATCAAACACTACATGAGAGTTCAAAACATAACGAAGTGTAAATACGTACCTCTCGATTAAAATGACCAGAGCACCATCTCTGCATTAGAATTCTGGTGATATAAATGTGAATTAATTGTCTGAATTGAGTATGGAAAATGTTGGTCATATCATTTTTACTCTTTCGTGTCTTTGCTCATTTTCACCTGTGTGGAAAATAAAGTGTAAACACCAGCAGCGTCTTCTTCGTCTTGCACAAATTCCTTCCCGAACCACACAGAGCGGCCGGTGGAAGAGCTCGTTCCTTCATCCTCTTTCCTCCACCTTTTGATATTTACATGGAGGTTTTCACATTCCTGGCATTCCACAGAGTCTGGGTTTGATTTAGAACCCCTCTATCACCTATACATATCACCATTTTGGTTAGTTGCAAACCTTTTTCTGTACAAACTGAGCTACATTCAGGACCAAAAGACTGTTTTACATCAATTTTGAACAATGGGCTGTCAATGGATTTATCGGATTTTTATTTTTAAAAAATAACCCTTCGTGGTCATTAGCTTATCCGAATGCATAAAGTTTCATCCAAATGGAACATTTATTCTCTCTCTCTCTCTCTCTCTCAGACTCTGGATGTGCGAGTAGAGGACGTGCGTATCAGAGCCACGTATTCCCACCGTAAGCGTATTCCAATCACGGAGGGCTTTGTCGAAGTGAAGGATGATGGGAAATGGAAGCAGATCTGCGATGAGAGCTGGACGCCACAAAACAGCCGTGTAGTGTGTGGCATGTACGGCTTCCCTGGAGTGAAGGGCTTCAACAATAAAGCCTACAGGTAAGGCAACAGCAAGTGAGGGCCAGTCTTAGGGCGGTCCTATAGGCAGGTGATTAACAGTTTGAATCCTGGCAATGCCACACACAGGCACCTTGAGTCCAAGAGAGAAAAACAGACCTGCTTTCTGGGTAGGAACGATGGCATTATTCTCTCATTTCGATCGGATTGTCATGAACCAATTGGCATGAGGAATCTGTGAGCTCATGAATACAGAATAGAGTAGTTAGAGTCTCCTCCAGCATTACGGGAGTAGTAGTTACAACAGATATCTGAGTGGATATCTATTGGATGGGAGTAAAGAGAAAAGTAGGGTTGACCTTCATATATACGTTTGACGTGTTGTGTGGTTTGAGATGCTTTTCTGCTCACAACACTTATGAAAAGTGGTTATTTGCATTACCATAGCCTTTCTGTCAACTCAAACCAGCCTGGCCATTCTCCTTTGAACGCTCTCTAAAGAAATTAAGGCATTCCAACCTGCAATGCTGCCACTCACTGGATTTAAAATTTTTAGCTTTGTTTTTTTCACACCATTCTGTGTAAACTCAATTTAATTCAATTCAATTTTATTTATATAGCGCTTTTAACAACGGACATTGTCCCAAAGCAGCTTTACAGAAACATATAAACACAAGATACAGATTTTATATGTGTGAATTTATCCCTAATGAGCGAGCCGGTGCCGACGATGGCGAGGAATAACTCCCTAAGATGATATGAAGGAGAAACCTTGAGAGGAACCAGACTCAGAAGGGAACCGATCCTCATCTGGGCAACAACTGATAAGTCTAGAGACTGTTGTGTTTGATAATCTAAGGAGATCAGCAGTTTATGAAATACTCAAACCAGCCATTTTGAGTACACCAGCCATGCCACAGTTAAAGTCACTGAGTTACAGTCAGATGACTCACTGTCAGATGATTGGCTGATTGTATAATTTCATGAACAAGCAGGTGTTCCTAATAAAGTGACTAGTGAGTGTACTGTATATCCCCATAGCTGAATACCCTTTACCCGTTATACATACTATATGTTTATATACTAACTCATTATTTCATGCACAAACTCGAATTTCCTGTGTGATTTGTCAGTTATTAAACTAATACTTGAAAATGTGAACATTCCAGCTCATTTAAAAATGCCTGTATATCCTTCAAATTATATGGGAATAAAATCTATATAATGACATAAATCTGAATAGCAGCATTTTAAATGCACTCTCGTCCACTTTTCCCTTGACTGAGAACCATTTTATACATCGTAAGTGCTTTTCCGTCACTCTTTCAGCTCACAGAGTGTGTGATAAGTGAGGGGTGAAGTGAGGGGTCGAGTCAGCATCACTGTAGACTTAGCTAGTACAAGGTTACCCATAAGGCATTGCTGAAATCTGACACGGTTTCCATTTATGAAAGGTGAAATACTTCATATTAAAATCTTGAGAGTTTTACTGATCTGGGCTCAGAGAGGTGCTTTGAAAAGCTGCCGATCGTTATTTAAGATATGACAAATATGTAAGTACAGTTCCAGAGCAGAGAGTAAAACTGTAGCGTGAAAGAAAATGGGACATTTTCCAGAGCTTAACAGAAACGAGCGTTCAAATTGACCCGCATCTGACGTTAAAATAACGTTAATACCTTTCAGTTTACCTTTCAGTGTGTGATGACTACGTGACCTCTCAACACACGGCCATTTATTTCAAATTCTCCAAATGTTCATGTTTATAGCTAAACAGTAGTTAAACCAAACAAGCTTTGAATTATTTCTGGAATGAACCACGGAGTGTGTGTACTACATTTACGCGCGCGTGTGTGTGTGTGTGTATAATAGGGGTTTTGTAGACATATTTTTAGCACAACTGTGTTGTCCTATAAATACTTACATACAACACCTCTCACTGTTCAGTCAGAAGAGAGACTTGCTGGACATCCAAACCACACCCTATAGGGGTGGGCCATATGACAAATTTTTAGAAAAAAATAAAACAAACAAAAAATTAATTAAAAAGTCATTTACACATTCAATGATATGTATCACAATATATAGGTTTGCTAAGAATAATAATTTACATTTATTCACTTAGCAGACGCTTTTCTCCAAAGCGACTTACAAATGAGACACACACACACACCAATGGTAGCAGAGCTGCATGCAAGGTGCTAGCTTGCCATCGGGGCAACTTAGAGTTCAGTGTCTTGCCCAAGGACACTTCGGCATGGGATCACCCGGGCCGGGATTCAAACCGCCAACCCTACGATTAGTGGACAACCCGCTCTACCGACTGAGCCACAGCCGCCATCATTTGTCATCATTATAATGGCCAGCCCTTCTATATAGTGCATTATTTTAAAATTGAGCTTATTTTGAAGTCACACCTAAAACCTTAGTGGAGCATTTCCTGTAGGGTCTGAATAATGTAGCTAAACAGGCACAAAATGCCCATAATGCACTGTGTACTGTGTACAGGAATGGGGGTGTAGAGTTTAATCTGAAGTGTTGTCTTCTTGTCTTTTGAAAGCAGATAAAGTTAACTAACTGACTATCTAACTAACTAATTTAATTCCTTAAAGACAACATTGCTGTTATCATTCTTGGCTGCATAAAAAAAAATAGACAGTCAAGGGAATGCTGCTGTGGTTTGAATTTCGACCGTGTGCTGTGCCCTACGATGGACTGGCACCCTGTCCAGGATGTACCCCGCCTTGTGCCCGATGCTTCCTGGGATAGGCTCCAGGTCCCCCGTAACCCTGATAAAGGAGTAAGCGGTAGAGGATGGATGGATGGATGGATGGATGGATGTGTATCAATATTTAGTACTCTAGACTCACTAGCTGTTATTATATATGTCTTTACGATTCTGTCAAATAAACTGTAAGAAAAATAGAAATGCAATGTTATTTCTGTCCTCTCGTAGGCTTCTATCTCAGCGCAGGAAGAAGAACTACTTTGATTTCTCAGTGAACTGCACAGGAAATGAAGCTCATCTGACTGGCTGTATGATGGGCAAAGCACTGGAAGTTATGGAAAGTCTGAATGCCACATGTGCCCGTGGAATGCCCACCGTGATCAGCTGTGTTCCTGGAAGAGCCTTCGCACCCACACATTCTGCAGGATTCAGGAAGGCCTACAGAGCAGAGGTACTGTATACACACACACACACACACACACACACACACACACACACGCGTAATGTGTACTGCATTGCAATTCTGTGTCCAATCAGTGAAGTCTGTCTTTTGAATTTATAACCATAAATAGAAACATCTACGGTTTAGCTGTAGGATTTCCCATTTATGGCGCCTTGCTACAGGAAAAGCAAATTCACTGAAGGGGAAAGGACACAGGATGTGCAAGACATGTATTTGGTCTTGGTAGCTGTTACTTTCACTTCGAGCCGACTTGGACCTGCAATGTTGATACCGGTAACATAAAAATAATAGTAGGCAAGATCAAGATTCTTCTATGACGTTAAATTGCGCTGTGGTGAACTGTTATATAATTGTTCCCTTTTTTCTTGTTTATTAGGTGAAGGTAAAAAGAATGACATTCATTTTTCATGAAAAAAAAACCCCTACTTGGTATTAGTGAATGTTTTATATTGCGTTAGTAGAAAAGCATTCCTTTTATAATATGAAGATGGAGAACCAAGATGGCGGCCAAGTTGGTTCTTGGCACTGTGGTTAGACTGACATGAACAGCTTCAGACACTCAGTGTTTTTGTTTTAAAGTCTCTGACTCACTAACAGACAGATTACTCCGAATCCAATCCGAACGAGATGTGACAGGAAGGAGCCTACTAGCGAAAATCTACAGCGAGCAGATCGCCGTGTAACGTCTGGTAAATGCTAACAGACACGTGCCTTCACACACGGTTCCAGTTTGTCTGGAATGGTTTTAAGTGGCCTCCTTGTAGCTTCTTATCCAGATGTTTACACACTCAACAGTGTGAAACAGACTTTTCCACCATCAGCCCGAATTGTCTGAGACAGGAAAGCCGTTGCTAATTTCAAGTCATTTATTATTATTTTTTTTCAATGAATGCTCTCCATTTTTCAACATCAAGCTCGCAAGAAGCTTCAGTAGTTCCAGCAGTATGTGGCACCCTTACAGAACAGTGTATCACACAAGGACATCCAGGAAAACGCTTTGAAGGGTCTGGAAGGACAAAGATTACGTAAGATTCCGGAGTGTTTCGAATGCATGGTGATTGTGTGTTTATATAGCGATCATGCTTCCAGCCAGATCCTGTCATCTGGAAGCACTCCTTCAAGAGAGCGAGACTGTGCTGTATAAACACAGCAACACTTTAGGTTCACTCACCTCCAGAGTTGAGACTCGGTTACACTTGCTTTTGGTCAGCAAGAAAAAAAACAAAAAGATTTCCTGGTCATGGAAGTTGTATCGATGAACATATTCACGTTACAATTTTTCAGTGTGAAAACCTTTTTTTAAGTGAAACTTGAGAGTAAATCGGCATCATAACTGCTTTAGAGGCATTGACCTCTTGAATGGACAGTCATTCTCATTGCATCCTTGCATTTGAGATCATCCTGGGAACACTGGGTGTGAACCCTGGATGGGACAGCAATCCAATGCAGGGCACCATGCATGCACACGTTCACACCTAGGGGCAGTGCAGTGTAGCCAGTCCACTTCCTGGAATGTTTTTCGAGATTGGAGGAAACCAGAGAACCCTGAGGAAACCCACATGGACACTGAGAGTACGTGCAACACTTTACGCAGACAGTAACCCAAGCTCAGGATTGAACCAATGACCCTGGAGCTACACCACCACCTATAATATATTTTATTTACTGTATGTATTACATTTTGTTCCCATGACATTGTTAGCCATGGCTAAAATCTTATGTCATGACCAGCAAATATTCCGGTCCCACTTCGGTTCCACCTGGTTCATGAAGTCCAAACCATTAGAGCAGGTCTGAACCTCTACATGTGGATCAAACTGTTCGTAGATATAATTCATTATATTAAAATTTTCTATTCACTTTTTGGTAGAATTGTAGATGCAGAGTAAAAAAAAAACTTAAAGGAATGGCTAGAAATTATGTTATATGATTGAGCGTGCAATTGGCTGTTAAGCTTTAACTTAAGCTCCACTGTTACTGACCCCAGGACAACTAACACTCAATCAAATAAAATGTTGAACATGGTGGTATGCTATCCATCCATCCATCCATCCATCCATCCTTTTTCTTTACCACATATCCTAAACAGGGTTGCAGGGAAGCCTGGAGCCCTGGGCACAAGACGGGGTGCCAACCCATCACAGGACAAAATCACAAACACATTCAAACTCTATGGATAATTTGAAAAAGCCAATCAGACTACAGTGCATGTCTTTGGACTGGGTGAGGAAACCAGAGAACCTGGAGGAAACCCCCAAACCGCTGGGAGAACATGCAAGCTCTGCACACATATGTTGGAGGCAGGATTCAAACCCCCAACCCTGCAGGTGTGAGGCAAATGTGCTAACTGCTTAGCCACCATGCCCCCTTGCAGTGGTATATTATATAAACGATTAATCTGGGCAGTGGTAGCTAAGTAGTTAAGATGTTGGACTCCTCATCAGAATGTCATGAGATCAAATCTCAGCACTGCCAACCAGCCCTTGAGAAAGGCCCTTAACCCTCAACTGCTCAGTTATATAAATGAGATAAATGTACATTGCTCTGGATAAGGGCTTCTGCTAAATGTAATAAATGTAAATTTAAAAGGATCAGGTTGCCATAGTGAATGTCATCTGTTTTTCTTATGAAGTGAATCAACAAATATCTACTTTATTTATATTTTCCTCCAGCAACCCCTGGTGCGTCTACGTGGAGGGGCGAAGGTGGGTGAAGGACGAGTGGAAGTGCTGAAGAACGGCATTTGGGGAACAGTGTGTGACGATAACTGGGACATGAAAGCCGCCAGCGTGGTGTGTCGAGAGTTGGGCTTCGGCACTGCTAAAGAAGCTCTGACTAGCGCACGAATGGGGCAAGGTGTGTATCGCTCACTAAAACGAATCATTGTGCATACCAATTTGTGTTACTATGACTACCACTACTACTACTACAAATGCTACAGCAATACAACTAACATTTAAGTTAAAATCCTAGATAATGACGGACACTGACTGTTTTAGCTAGCTTCAGCATAGCCATTACGTCTTTTACAAACAATGCAAAGGCACAGCGGAAATGAGACAGCAGTGTCCGAGATATTGACATTTTCCTCAGATGTGTTGGTAAGTGACTAAGACTCCTTACAACTAAGATTACACTGTAATTATGCTTAGCATCAACCGCTAGCTGAATTTCTGTGGGTTCTGCAATATTGCATCATGACTCAATCACTCAGCTGTATAAAAGGGGGAAAAAAAATTATTTTGGACATTTGATGTTATATAGACCACAAGAGTCAACTTTTCATGTGGAATCTTCATGAAAACACAGGACGTGGTTGGAGTGTACCACTAGTTTAAATTTAACTACTTCCTCTCAGATCAACATGACTGTGGTGGTCATCAATTTGAACAGAAATGTGAGTTCTAAATGTGAGGTGTCCGCTGTGCACAATAGTACCAAGATAATAAAAACACAAACATGAACGCATATGCAACCCGGGTTTGATAGAATCACTGAGTCTGAAACCAATCCCACTCGGATTCAGACCGCAGAAAACATGCCCAGTGTGAAACCCCCCTTAAAGGAGCAGTTTGTAATGTTTAGAGCCCTCTACTGTCTACGAGACGAATTACAGTTTTAATGACGTATTGTCAAATTATTCCATTTCCCAGTCTGACTCCGCCCCCTCTGTTAAAACTAGATCTGCGTTCGAAGTGAAGCTGCAACTTGTAATTTCCCATCTACAACTACTAAAAGCCACCGGAAACGCCCCCTCACCTTGTAGTCTTCTCAACTTCCAGTTCTTTAATTCAACATGGCGAGTCACACTGTGAAAAGTGTAAAGTCTCTCTTCTCTACTTTTAAATGAGTTTATAGCAGTATTGGCTTTAAATCGGTTAAATCACAGACACGTTACCTGGTTAAATCTATAACATCCCGATGCTTGTTGCTAAGCAACTTGCTGTTTTCGGCTGCTGCTGTTGCTGTGCTGAAATTTCAGTCCAAAATATTGCATGAATGTTTGGAGTTCACTTTTATTAAAACAGAACCAAGAGTCACTCAGGCCTTTAACTATAAAAGTGCAGTTAAAGTAGCTTTTTATGAACTTTACACGCTCTGACACAAAAGCAAACACAAGACACACTTTCATGGAAACACGCATGTTTTTTTTTCCACGCCACATGATGATTGTGCGGAAGTCGGAAATGACATTATTGCAACTTTCAAATGACAATTTACAAGGCACCACAAATGCACGTGTTCCTCGTGAGTTTCCTTTTAAGGAAAAGGGGCTTGGCTGAGCAGCTTTGTTTCACTTTGGGGCGGAGCTACATTTGGAAAAGGACCGTTTAAGGTCTTTTTTTTAATGATATAATTATCTCATACCTATAAAAACATTTTTTAAATGAAAAACCACACGTTTGAGTGCAGCGGTGTTTATGTTCCTTAGTGAGTTATTTTTAATGGACTACTGGGTTTCCATGATTTTGTTTATCATTTAGGATTACGAAACAGTCCTATTCAAGCATGTCTGCTGTTTATTTCTCAGAAATGATGCTTTATGGATGCCTTAATTAGTTTTACACGGTCTTAACTTCCAATTGACATGCTCCCAAATTTCAAGCTATAAACGGCTGTGGCTCAGTTGGTAGAGCGGGTTGTTCCACTAATCCACTAATCGTAGGGTTGGTGGTTCGAATCCCGGCCCGGGTGATCCCATGCCGAAGTGTCCTCGGGCAAGACACTGAACCCTAAGTTGCCCTCGATGGCAAGCTAGCACCTTGCATGCAGCTCTGCTACCATTGGTGTGTGAGTGTGCTCTCATTTGTAAGTCGCTTTGGATAAAAGTGTCAGCTAAATTTTAACATAATTTTTTTTATGTTTATAGCTTGTTTATGTTTGTCTTTTCCTATGTCATTGAATTTGTGCATACTGATAAGTGCAAAAGTTTGCACTGACTAAATAAAGAAGACAAAGAAATAGCATTTTTAGGAACAAGACATCAGATGCGTCAGGTTTTATAACTATTTCTTCTTCGTCAACCAATCAAATAACTGTAAACATACCATTTACATTTATATATTTAGCTGACGCTTTTATCCAAAGCGACTTACAAATGAGACACACTCACACACCAATGGTAGCAGAGCTGCATGCAAGGTGCTAGCTTGCCATCGAGGGCAACTTAGGGTTCAGTGTCTTGCCCGAGGACACTTCGGCATGGGATCACCCGGGCCGGGATTCGAACCACCAACCCTACGATTAGTGGATTAGTGGACAACCCGCTCTACCGACTGAGCCACAGCCTCCCTAACCATAACTGACAAAAAACTGATATACATTTACATTTATTCATTTAGCAGATGTTTTTATCCAAAGCAACTTCCAATTGTGGAAATACAAGCAATGCGATATATCAAGCGGAGAACAATACAAGGTTTATTACTGAGTTCTAGAGAAGCAAAGTGTGCAGAGTCGAGGTGGATGAGCCAGAGTAGGTTGTTTTTTATATTAAATAATGTGGGGGTTATATATCTGTGCAGTGATTAATGTGTGTGTGTGTGTGTGTGTGTGTGTAGGAATGGGTCCGGTGCACATGAACGAGGTGGCGTGCTCAGGGTTCGAGAAGTCTCTGACTGAGTGTTACTTTAACAGAGAAGCTCTGGGCTGCAGTCATGAAGAGGACGCAGCTGTGAAGTGTAACGTCCCCGCCATGGGCTTCCACAACAGGGTATATATGATTATATTTCGTTTTATTGTTAATCTTATATGTTCATAAAGTCACTGAAAATGTCTATGTAGCTCTTTGTCAGTATTGGACTGACAATCTACTGTACCAGTCACTAGTGTAAATCCTCATCGAGCTCGCCCTGCCACATAGTTACGATACGTTAAACATTCTCAAACCTGTTCAGGAGCGAGATGTGTTATGGATACAGAATGAATTTATCTGTAATTTAATCTGATCTACACATAGGGTGTGAGCTGCTTGTTTTGTTTAGTCTAAATTGTTACTCCTGCTTTCTATTTATGGACATCATTTTGGTTGAGTTGTTTTTTTTTTTATACTTTATTTACTTTTCCTAATAGGATAGCTTGTATTTACCGTTTATTTTGGGCAGGTAGCTCAACCATAAAGAATTTCCTCTCATGTTTTTTTTGCGGTTATTTCAAGTTGGCAAACACAAGGAAAGAATCATACGTGGGTTTGATGTGTTTGGTCTGATGGCCGGGTGGGTATGGGTTATATACAGCCTTGTGTTATTTTTGAGTCTAGACCTTTGTGGTCATAAAGAATGTAAAAGCCTCTGGGCTTGAGAACAGCTTTGATTGTTCTCACCCCAAAGAACCATGTGCTCACAGCAGCAAGCGTCAAATCAATAACATTTTCAATGAGAGCTGCTAATTTACATCAACTGATGATAAATTGAAGTGGGAGTGGCCAGGCAAGGAGATCAAGTTGAGCAGAGTTCAATGTTAAAAATTAGAAAGGAAGTGATGTCAGTGGGAATGAGGAACATTCATACAGTGAGGGTCCCTCCCCCCCCCCATTTTCATGTGACAGCATGTCTAAAAGTGTTTAATTCCTCTTATACTTCAGCAATGTGCTACTGATAACAATTTTGATTTATTTACAAAATGTCATGTGATAATTATTATCTGTTTATGGTTACTTTTATTGTTGTGGAATGTCCACAATGCAAGTGTGTTTGTTTTAGCAGCTCATGTTTTAAACGTTCGTTCCCTCACCATCCTCTCTTTTTATTCTCTCATTAAGGTAATAAAACAACATTTTTTTTTAAATGCAATCAAGCTACAGTATTGGAATGTCAAGGCCAATTCATTTGGTTTTTTTGCTGTAGACCAAAGACATTTGGGTTCGAGATCAAAAGATGAATATGAGTTTAGAATTTCAACGTTCATTTCCTTGTATTTGTATGTAGACGTACTGAGCGATATAGAACATGGCTCATTTTGTATCAGACCAACCAATTTGTAGGCGAGCAAAAATATTGGAACATGTAACTGACAGGTGTTTCTTGTTACCCAGGTGTGTCCAGTTAGATTGATTATTTAAACCAGTGGTTTTCAAAGTGGGGGCCACGACCCCCTTGTGGGCCACCAGGGGGCGCCTGGGGGACCTCAAGAATTTGGTGTGCCCATCCATCCCACTAGTATGTTTTCTCTTTCTCACTCTCAGACAACCACACACACACACACACACACACACACACACACAATCAATTCCTAATGTAATGTAAAGATGTAAGATAAAATAAAATAAAAAAGGGTCGATATATTCAGAAGTCTGTATTTTTAATGCGTTTAAAAGACATCTTGCTAAAGGGGGGCCTCGGACAAATGTTAATGCCATTTGGGGGGCCTTACCCTGGAAAGGTTTGGGAACCACTGGTTTAAACCATAATTAGCTCTGAACATCTACTCTTGGTTTTAGCCTTTATTTTCACCTCTGAAGACTACGTTTGTTGTTCAAAAGGATAAACCAACGTGAAGATCAGAGAGCTGTCTATGGGAGAACAGCAAGGCATTTTGAAACTGAGAAAAGAGGGGAAATCAAACAGAGCCATTGCACAAATATTGTCAATACAACAATTCGGAATGTCCGGAAAGAAACCACTGGTGAACTGAGCAACCGACACTGAATGGGTCAGCCAAGGAAAACAACAATAACTGATGACAGAAATGTTGTGAGAGCTGTGAAGGAAAACCCCCAAACAACAGTTTAGACTGGCCTAATCTGGTCTAATCACCATACCTTAACCTAATTGAGAAGCATTTCATCTCCTGAGACTGAAAGGAGAAACTCCCCGAAACAAACAACAAAATAAATAGGCTGTGGTAAAAGCCTGGGGAAAAAAAACCATGACAAAAGAAGAAACCAACAATTTGGTGATGTCAATGAGTCACAGCCTTGATGCAATCAGGATTTACTGCAAGACTGGTCTGTTCCTATACTTTTGCTCACCTAAAAATTGGGTGGTCTGATACAAAAGGCTCTATGTTTGATGTTTTTTAACATACCTAGATTTGAATACCAGGAAATAAAAGCTGAAATCCTAAACTCTCATCTCATATCCATCTTTTGATCTCAAGCCCAAATGTCTTTGGTGTACAGCACAAACAATTGAATTGTCCTCGCCGTTCCAGTAGTTCCAGATGGGACTGTATATAAAGTTTCGAGGATTTTCCCGTCTCTGAAACCTTACTGACTATTCTAAAGTGTCAAGCCTGGAGACTTATGCAAAAA
Organism: Noturus placidus; assembly: GCA_022414735.1. NCBI lineage: Eukaryota > Metazoa > Chordata > Actinopteri > Siluriformes > Ictaluridae > Noturus > Noturus placidus. The sequence continues at coordinate 54,342 of JAFFST010050561.1, read as the reverse complement.
TGCGAAATAGCCACATCCTCACAGAAAACATCATCTAAAGCTGTGATATGCTTTTCAGCACGTCAGAGCGTCCGCGTCTACTGAAGCATCAGATCTGAGAACTCAACAGAGCTCTGCTATAAAATAAAACATCGAATACCAGAAAATTATGAACTTTAAATAAAAACACATGTATAAATACGTTAAATATGTATTTGGACGGCCACTTATTATAATTAGACTTTGTCGTTATGTACACAAAGAACGCACTTCAGGCATGAGAACATCAGCAATGAGACAAGTCCAGCATTTGGAGGTTTTTCAGATTCCATGAAACGACAGAATGATAATCTATGAGCAGGCACGGAAAGCTGAACGACCTGCAAACATGTAAAATGATCCTAGATGCCTCCGTCCTTCGTGGCTAAACTGACCAGGAACTGAGCAGTCACAGAACCGCAGAGCCCAATACAATCCAGTAGTAATGGTGATGTCATGAATTTCTTAAACGAAAACATTAAAAGCATGCGAATAAATAAAAAGAATGAAAATAGTAGATGATGGAAAATAGGAACACTACAATTTAATAACAGCTTTATAATTCCGTCTGTGCTGTTGGTCTTGGAAAGTTTTAAAGACTTGTGTCAACATCAATTTTGGCAACGTTCATCCAGTCCCTGAATGTGATCCAGCCTGCGATTTCTCAGATATCATTATACCCCAGGGCTGTTCAATACTTTATTCTGAAGGTGCTGATGAATTTTCTAGAACAGCAGCTGTGACAGTAGTTCCAGCTGTAATTCAAATCCCATGTCCTACTACGTTATTGTTTCTATAGTAACAGACAGAGGACAGAGAGTTTTGCGATGTCTCTGTAACATGGCAAGCTGCATTTCTTTTTGGTCTGATTAACTTCATGAAAAAGAAAAATGACAGGCTGGTGATATATAATGGGTATAAAATAAAGCCGATAACTTTCAACAAGTGAGGTAACGTGCATGCTTTGTAAGTTTTTTGCGGACCACGGTTTCAATGGTCGGATGAAACCAAGAAGATGTGAAGAAAATCCTACAGTCTTAATTTGGAGTTAATCAGAGTAATTTCATTGACGAGAACTGTATGGTAATTACTTTTTAGATGAGACTGAATGTGATTGGTTCACACAGCCACGCCCCCAATATATATAAATATATTCCCTTCTTTCATTTTTATTCGTTGTAATTTCACACTGAAGGTGGGTAATTTTCTGACATGAATTATGTTGGTTTAATTAATTATTAAAAAAAAAAAAAATGTGTTATTATTAAAACCTGCCATTTTAACAGGGGTGTGTAGACTTTTTTATATCCATTGTAGCCATTTATATAAAGGTGTGTCTGGACTTTTTACATCCATTGTTATACTGAAAGCGATAGCAGGAGCTGACTTGTTTCATCGAGGTTCCACAACATTAATGCAACAATAAATGGATAAAAAGTACAATGTAAATTAAAAAAAAAAAAAAAAAAAAAAACATTTATTGGTAAATTCCTGTGGTTTGAGGGAATAAAGCACTTCGGGACATGCTGATGTAGGAAAATAATCAACATCCTGGCAGTAACCTAACTGCACACCCCATCATGTGTCATTCCTTACTTAATTCATCCCTACACCTAGGGCACAAGACTCAAAGATGAGTAACTATCGGCCAGTTTCTAATCTGTAATTCATTCCTAAAATGCTTGACAAAAGCTGTGCTCCTTCCTGTGTGAGGAATTTCACTCTGGATTTATAACCTGTCATAAAGCAGAAACGGCTCTCGCCAGAGCATCTACAAACTCACTGATTTTGTACTCGCTGATTGCACTGCCTGAGCTTAGGGCAGCTTTTCACACTGTAGACACCCGATATTCTCTTGGATAGACTGGAGAACTGACCCATGTTAAGTATTGCTCAACACTGAGTAAAAGCCAAACGGGGGCGTTTGTTTGCTTTGCTTTGCAGCTGCGTCTGAGCGGAGGCAGGAACCCGTTCGAGGGCCGTGTGGAGGTGCTGGCAGAGAGGAACGGCTCGACGGTGTGGGGAGCGGTGTGCAGTGAGAGCTGGGGAATCATGGAGGCCATGGTGGTGTGCAGACAGCTCGGATACGGCTTCGCTAACCACGCCTACCAGGTGACAAGCGTAGCAGAGTCAGAAATGTGTTATTCGTTAACGTACAATCAATAAGCTTC
>JAFFST010050561.1:37153-47153 GCA_022414735.1 Noturus placidus | reverse complement strand
TGATAAATCTGATAAGTTTAAGTATTTCTTAACAATGATAACCCTGTCATGTATTAACATACAGTATGTAAGCATTTCGTGTGTGTGTGTGTGTGTTAGGCACTACCACAGCATGGAGGTTTTCACTCACTACGACCTTCTGAGTATGAATGGCACTAAAGTGGCAGAAGGTCACAAAGCCAGCTTCTGCTTGGAGGACAGCGAGTGTGAGGAAGGTCAGACACACACACACTCTCACACTTAACAAAATGTCTATCAGTTCAGTATTAATGAACATTTACGGGCAGTATTAATGTCACACATCTACTGCTGGCGTGAACAATGTGTTTAGACGTAAAGTGTAGGTTACATATTCATTGGAATTTTAGTAATAATATTCGAATATGTAAGTGTAGTAATAATATATGAATATGTAAATATAGGTTACATATTCATTGTAATTGTAGTAAGAATATTTGAATATGTAAGTATTAGTAATAATATATAAATATGTAAATGTAGGTTACATATTCATTGTAATTGTAGTAATAATATGAGAATATGTAAATGTAGGTTACGTATTCATTGTAATTGTAGTAATAATATATAAATATGTAAATGTAGGTTACGTATTCATTGTAATTGTAGTAATATACGAATATGTAAGTGTAGTAATAATATATGAATATGTAAATGTAGGTTACATATTCATTGTAATTGTAGTAATGATATAGAAATATGTAAATGTAGGTTACGTATTCATTGTAATTGTAGTAATATACGAATATGTACGTGGAGGTAATACTTTTATAGACATTTGTCAAATATATGCAAATAGTACCTAGTAAATGATGTAGACTATGTGATGTATTGATAGAATAATAGATGCAAGTATAGCTGTATGCAATTTGTAGATATAAAATAAACGATTTGTGATTATTTATATATACGATTTAAATAATAGCACTATGACACATTCCTGGGTTTGATGGCATGATGGTTGTCCTCTACAGGTATACAGAAGCGTTATGCGTGTGCTAATTTCGGTGCTCAGGGGATCACAGTGGGCTGCTGGGACTCGTATAGACACGACATCGATTGCCAGTGGATCGACATCACTGACGTCAAACCCGGAGATTATATATTGCAGGTCTGTCTGAAAATATACCTGTATTTACAAACATTTACACAAAGTTTTACATCGAAAAAATAAAGAATTGAAAGATGGTAAAAAGAAAACGTGGGTGTACGGTGCCTCCAACGAAACATAAAATAAATTAAAATAAAATAAAAATAATTTTCAGAGGTTATGAAGGAGGTTCGAGCCAGTCATTCACGCAAAGGGATGGGGATACAAGTGCAAATGCAAACTATTTGGATTGATTTTAATTTTCCCCATTGTTAATATCTTAAATTACATTATTTGTATATTTCTCTTACATGTAATAATGAAGTAACGAATCTGAAGCCTGTTAACACACTAAATGTCCTGTTTCATTCTTTGTCCGAAGGTTGTGTAAACCTTTGCAATCAACAGTATCTATCATAAAACTATTTACAGCAGCTATCTGCTCTCTCTGTGTCTGTGTGACAGGTTGTGATTAACCCTAATTATGAAGTAGCCGAGTCGGATTACACCAATAACATCATGAAGTGTAAATGTCGCTATGATGGATATCGGCTCTGGACCTATAACTGCCAAACAGGTGAGGTTTCAGTCAGTGCTGTGCGGCTCCGGTCCAATCATCTGTTCAGTTGCGGTCACTTCCTATGAGGTAAAAAGTACAGGAACAGAAGAACGCTTAGTAATGTTTTTGAAAGTTCAACATATTTACATTTACATTACATTTATTCATTTAGCAGACGCTTTTATCCAAAAAAACTTACAAATGAGACACACTCACACACCAATGGTAGCAGAGCTGCATGCAAGGTGCTTGCTTGACATCGGGGGCAACTTAGGGTTCAGTGTCTTGCCCAAGGACACTTCGGCATGGGATCACCCGGGCCGGAATTCCAACCACCAACCCTACGATTAGTGGATTAGTAGACAACCCACTCTACCGACTGATCCACAGACGCCATATAATTACAACAGATGGTCATCTGGGACAGCAAAGTTTTGACAGTCAGCTAGAAACTACTACAAAACTACAATCTAGCTAGAAACTGTAAATTTCTGTAGAAGGTACTGAAATTTACATTTATAGCTCAAGAAAGCCTCAAATTTGCATTAGCAAAAATTCTGAGACAATTATAAAGTAATTGAACCCAGATAGCTGAACACAGATAGCTAAACAAGCTAAACGTAGATAGCTGAACTAACTGAACCCAGATCGCTGGACTAGTTTATATATACAGAATATACAGCAGTTGTTCTGATCTCCGGATGATAGGGGCAAACAATTTTCTGTTGCATCACCCCAGGTTACTTTTAAATATTTTTTTTTATAATATATTATTTTATGTCAGTTCACACTGACATAAAATAAAGAGTCTTTATTGGTCACATATACTGTACATTATAGCACAGTGAAATTCTTTTCTCTTCACATATCCCAGCATGTTAGGGATATGTGCAAACATTGATATGAGCAAACATTTCTGAGGAAATTCGGTGTTACAGAAACTTTTGTAAATCTGGTGAGAACTTATAGTTCGGTTTGGCACACAATGTTATTAATAAAGGATAACCGATGCCTATTTGCATGTAGCTAGCTAATATGAGGAAAGCTAATGTCATGTTAAGCAAAATGTTAAGCAAAATTTTAGCGTGCATTACAGACTTTCCAATGTGCCAGAACATAAAACCAGTGTGTACACTACCTGTTTTGTGCCATTAGTTTTTATCGCTTTTATGGATAGTCATATGGAAAACATCTACAGATAAAAGTTTCGGAAATAGTGTCCAAGTGTGTGTTGCCTTCATCCTATGTTAATGGCGATTTCTGCCAAATTGAACCTTATTAGCAAGTCAATTTTAGAGTTTAAAGACAGAACTTCATCAAATATTACACCAAAACCTCACAAATTGTGATTCCTTCATTCCTGCAGGTGGTTCTCGAAGTTCGGACGTTGATGAATTTACAGGAATAATGACCAATCAGCTTCAGCACAGGTAGGAAAATAGCCAAAGAGAGGAAAGTGAAGAGTGGAATGGAGCCCAGTTGGACTTCTTACACGAGAACCAACCACTAGAAGGGAGATGCTGACGGGACCATCCTGCACCCAACATTTCTTTGTTTACTGTCTAGACGACATCTGTCATTACAGCTCTATACCTGTATCACGAACGACCCACAACCAACCGAGAGCAGCACAGGAAACCCAGTTTCTCTTGACAGTAATTTATTCTGGTAGGGATTGTAGTGAGGTAAAATAACGAGCTCCAAAATGCCTGCTAGCTTAGCATGTACTAGATTTATTTTGATAGTCTTTCTCAGACTGACCAAAGAGTTTTAAAGTATCAGGAAAAAAGTAAAATGGCCACACTATTCACCTTGTAGTCGAGCAGCCAAGATATGTTTGTTTTGCACTGGATCTTTAACACTAATGTAGCTAACAAGTAAGAGAAGCATTATGCAAACTGCAGGAATAAATCATTTCTCTAGTATTATCATCATCAGGATCATTTCTACCATCTGCACACTCCTACCTCCTTCCTGGGTCTGATTCTGGTGCTGAGTAATACCAAACTGTGATGAGGACTCAAAAATTAGCTTCAAATGTTTTTATTCAGGGTCATCCTTTTGTTAATTTTTATAGACACTAGTCTGTGTCAGAAAACACATCAAGTCTGTTTGAGACACTGAAAAACTTTCATGTAAATCATTCGAGGTGAGTGTAATGATTAGCACATGCAGTTAGCACAAAACTAGCTGGCTATATAACTAGCCACTATAATGCTACACTCAAACGCTGTTCTGTTTTCATTGTGATTAAGAGAAGACCACTATTGTGCATTATTTAGCTTGTTGAACATTTTAAAAAAGAGAAGATAAATTAACTCACAATATAGCTGACATTTATGTTGTTCATATTTACAGCTGTGTACTAGCTCGCTAATTCTTAGCCACGGTCAATAGTTAGTCAAAGGGGTCATTCCTATGTTCCCCTGATTTATAGGGCACATAATGCAACAATATCACTGCACGGGTGTTTGGACATTTCAACAGTGAGATGTCAATCACAGTTTAAAACAGTTGTTAAATTAAAAGCAGGAAAAAAATACGCTTGCAGGCAATTATTTGGAGGCAAAATCAAACCGTCATGAGAGTTAGACTCAAAAACATACTAGGCTAATTTTCACTTAAAGAAGCTATGACCTTTTCTGATTCCATGCCTCTGACCAATTGTTTAGTTCCCTCAAATCTAGACCTATTAAACTGAGAGCGGTGCGGCAGTGATGGGGAACAGAAACCCACTTTGAAAAGTTCCCACAATGACCCGTCATGAATAAAGTTATTCAGGTTCCCATTATGTGCTATATAGAGCCGAGGAACATAGGACACCATGAACATAGATACCCTCCTGTCAAGATGAGAGGATTGTGTTCACCTTTATTCCATTCCACATACTGAATCCTTTCCTTACTTGTTAGCTGATTAGACCTGTAGCTCCGTGCAAATAAAAAACAAATTATCGTAAGTTCTGCTGATCGCATGCACAAACGGTTAGTCGAAAGTTATGCTAAGGTAGCTGTAATGCTGGTGTGGCATGCAAGTCAACAAGATGTTTTCCTCAAGGCTCACAATCATTACTTTCCATTCACTCTCTTCAAATTATAAGACATGTACTGTACTGACTATAACGATCACTTGAAATTAGGCATGTGCCAGTATTAAAGTTCCATATTGCAATAATGGTTTTATAAAGGTACTGGTGGTATTATCGTCAACTATTTTCTTAAAAAAAAAAACAAAATAAAACAAAACAAAACAAAACAAAAAAAAAAAACACAAGCAAACAAATCTATCCCTTCTGTTTTAATGGGAAGCATGTATAAACAAAGTTAGCTCTTATAGCTAAACCTCACAACCACAGCTAACTAACAATGTTTAGCTAGCTACTTACACATGCTGCCCATTACGCTGTGTTATACTAGATAGCTAAATGACTACTTTTGGCAATATGTGAAGTAATTCTTAAGATCTTCGGCACGTGCCTACTTGAAAATGAACTGTAATGTCTAATTTCTGTACTCAAATGACGTCACGTCGTGCTAACGTCAAACCGCAAGCAATATCTAGTGCTTTTGCATATTCCCGACATATTTACGGCTTTGTATTGCACGTTTTTATAAAATTCTGCAGATTTTATAAGAACAGCTGATCAGCGATGGTACCGTTTTCCACTCAGTCAGCTTCTTTAGATAAATAGACAATTCATCGAGCATGCAAGTCAGGGATTTTCTTTCTTTTCTTTTGTTACATTTGTTTTATTAATTATGATAAAATCAAGCAATGTAGAACAAAAAAAAAACTTGTTGCTGTTTTGTGAACGTGCCCTCTGTTTTATGAGGGCGTTTACAGCCATTCGAGTGGTTAACGCATCATGATGTGTTTACTGTTGAATGTACGATTCACATTGTGCCTTGTTTTCTACAATAAAAACGTATTTATGAGTTATGATTTTGAGGTTTTTATTTATTTTATTATGTGGATCTTACCACTATGACCCAGAAACACTGGAAAACAATTAAAAAATCCAAAATAAATCAAAAATAATTTGGTATTTTAGCATCTTCAAAGTAGACACCCTTCTTGCCTAGAATTTCCAGAAATGTATTCTTGGCATTTTCTCACCTGATTTATTAAAGGAGACAGTATTAAAGGAGTTCCCACCTACGTAGACTCTTATCGGCTGCTTTTCGGTAATATTTCGCTCCGAGTCGTCAGTTTAAAAAAAAAGATTTTCCTGTATATAAAATGTTGGTTTTCTAATGAAAGAAATGAACACGTCGGCACGATTATATTTATGTCTACAACACCGATTTCAAACATCTAATCACACACCACAGATCAAACGGTTTTAAGATCATGAGAAACATTTCAGTCCAGTGTCCACAAACTTAGAACTCTATGGAAACTTGAGCATTGTACATTTATTCATTTACATTTATTCATTTAGCAGACGCTTTTATCCAAAAGCGACTTACAAATGAGAGCACACTCACACACCAATGGTAGCAGAGCTGCATGCAAGGTGCTAGCTTGCCATCGGGGGCAACTTAGGGTTCAGTGTCTTGCCCAAGGACACTTCGGCATGGGATCACCCGGGCCGGGATTCGAACCACCAACCCTACGATTAGTGGATTAGTGGACAACCCGCTCTACCGACTGAGCCACAGCCGACTGATACAGGTAATAACGACATCACTGAAGATCATTGTGCTCTTACATTATGTAAAACAATGCCTACAGTTTTCAGATGTATAATGCATGACGTGATCCTCTTCTTACAGTCGCTTAGATCTGATGTGCAAGACCTTCGATTCCTTCTAGATGCTACAAGGTGCATGAAAGGGTTGCAGGTACAGACAGAACTTCATGCTGTACCCAGTACTGGGTCGGAACAAATAACCCAGCATTTTTTAAAGTGTGAGGAGAAATAAGGATTTGGGTTACTGAGTATGTTTGATACAAGGTCGTTTTTTTTTCTTCTATAGATTCAGGTGGCCCTTTTGATAAAGGAGTATTCTGAGAACCAGAAAGACATGGCACAGGTTCAGATGTGTTATATAGGATGTAATCCTCTTCTTACAGGCTGATGTGCACGTGCTGAAACTTACCAAAGTGACAGAGTTACACGTACGAATAGATGGAAGATGGAGGAATTATTTTATTTCAAAAATACATATGAATATGTTTGTTTGTGTAACTGTCTTTTTCAGAAAGAGCTACACATTTTAAAGAATGATGGAACAATAATGATTGACTACGCCCTTGAGTCTTTAGATACACAACTTCTCCTTGAACATAACAGATGATGGAGGAGAAAGGTCAGGTTTCATAACAGAAATATGTTTGAGGTGTGTGTATGTATGCTAGCACGCACACACACACACTGCAAATACACTCATACACACACCCCAAACAAACACATACACACACCCACACCCAATAGATGATGAATACACAGACAGATGAATAGATAAAATCACTGTAGTGTTTGTCTGCGGTGTGTATGGGGAATGCGCCAGGAGTCTGAGGAGGGAAGGCTGTTTGGGACATTTGTCTACATCTATGACGGAACTCCCATTCAGACCTTTTTCTTTGAAGTCATCACAAGTTTTTTTTTTTCTGCAAGCAATTCATTATACAAAAGGGCTGCAAGATCCATCCATCCATCTTCAACCGCTTACTCCTTTTCAGGGTTACGGGGAACCTGGAGCCTATCCCAGGAGGCATCGGGCACAAGGCGGGGTACACCCTGGACAGGGTGCCAGTCCATCGCAGGGCACAATCACATACACACTCCCATTCATACACTCTGGACACTTTAGACACGCCAATCAGCCTAACATGCATGTCTTTGGACTGGGGGAGGAAACCGGAGTCCCCGGTGAAACCCCCGACACACGGGGAGAACATGCAAACTCCGCACACACATGGCCCTGGCGGGACTAGAACCCCGGACCCTGGAGGTGTGAGGCGGACGTGCTAACCACTAAGCCACCGTGCGCCCTGGGCTGCAAGATATTTCTCCTTTTTCTGAACCCCGAGAATGACCATATAACTCATTAAAAAAAGAAAAATTTAATTAGATAAATAAAACTAGGTATTAACAGGAACTTTACACACACACACACACATCACACCATCCAGAAACTTAAACAGAACATTAATGCAGGTTTGAAATGCTAAAGATGAATAAAATACGACTGTTTCCAGAAATTTCTTTCCACGCTCAACCCAGTTTGATTTCACTAATATAAATGTGCATGGATAATCAGAGAAAAAACTGGGCTAAGTCCTTTAATCTGAGCAGTGTTCATAAAAAAAGGAGCCAGATTAAGAGACTAGATATTATCATGCTATTTCGATACAGTGGGACATTTTAGTTTACACAACTGCCAGAAGTGAAAAGTTTGACTAGAGCTGAAGTGAGTGATTTGACACTATGGGGGATTAAAAGGAATAAAAATAAATAAATAAATAACACTTATAAATCTGTGTTGTCATGCTTGAGGTGGTTTAAACATGGCCGCTGTTCCATCATCATCAGGTAAACAAACCTGTGAAAGAAACATGAGCTTACCATATGTGTAATAATAATAATAATAATAATAATAATAATAATGGAGAATAATAATAATAATAAAAGCTGCAAGCATAATTTTCAGGGGCCAAGCACCCAGACTCGCCCAGCCGCATATTCACAGACATGCTGTAATTGTTGCATAAGGAATCTCAGGAAAGCAGAGCCATAGGCAAAGGGATTCATGAAAGATTTGTAGTGAATTTAGAATGTAGGCAAATATGAATTTGCCAGTCTGTTATGGGAGAACGGTTTTGAATATCACAGTTCCTTTGACAAATCTTGTTCAGACAGGTCTCAATATGATGCGAGTCAAATTTGATGAAGATTAGACAACATTTGGAGTAGGAGTAACAAAAATGGCAGTTAGATGTAAGCATTTTTAGCATGTAAATATAACTTTTGACCAGTAGATAGCGTTTCCTTAAGATTCATTGGCAAATTACTGGCAAACTGTTTGGACTATTTTGTGTGGCTGACTCTGAAGATGATGTGTGCCAAATTTGGTGAAAATTGGACAAAATATGGAGGACTAGTAGTGAAAAAAAAAAGTTATTGAAAAGATCCAAGATGGTGTAAAATAACTAGCTGGAAATTTATGTAATGGAGGCTTGTCTCGATTCAGGGAATCCATGGATGCCTGGCTTTTAAATTTTGGACACACAAAGACTGAGCTGTGGCTCAGTCGGTAGAGCGGGTTGTCCACTAATCCACTAATCGTGGGGTTGGTGGTTCGAATCCCGGCCCGGGTGATCCCATGCCGAAGTGTCCTTGGGCAAGACACTGAACCCTAAGTTGCCCCCGATGGCAAGCTAGCACCTTGCATGCAGCTCTGCTACTATTGGTGTGTGAGTGTGTCTCATTTGTAAGTCGCTTTGGATAAAAGCGTCTGCTAAATGAATAAATGTAAAATGTAATGTAAAGTTATGACCATAAACGCACTTCCAAATTAAATCCAAATTTGACCTGATGGTGGTGCTAGAGATTTGGCAGCAGCCGGTCCAAATTTGGTCAGAATGTTTCTTAGACCCTCCCGAATCAGTGTGCCAAATTTCACAACTTTTTACTAGACGGTTCTATGGGCTGCCTAAGACATCATAGCCAGAATTTTAAGAAGATAAAATTTTGGAAGTTTGGCTGCGTGTGTTTAGCGCTTGGACCCCCCCAATGTCCAAGCGCTTGGACCCCCCCCAATGTCCATAACATGGTTACGCCCTTGCATGCACACTATGCTAAACATACGCCACAGATGATACAATATTACTTACATGCTAATGACTTAATGGTGTTCATGGTGTTTAGCTCTCAGGCCTAGAGCTCTGGTCACCATCCTGCGTGCTACAGCTGTATCCGTGCGTGGCCGCTCCTTTACCGGCTGCAGGAACTCTGTGCATTGCAGCATCACACACACAGAGAGTCAAAAGTTTGTGGACATTCAACTGAAATGTTCCTTATGATGTTAAAAACCTTTTGATCTGAAGGTGTGTGATTAAATGGTTGAAATCGGTGTTGTAGACAAAAATATAATCGTGCCGACGTATTCATTTCTTTCATTAGAAAACCAACATTTTATATACAGGAAATCTTTTTTTTGTTGTTGTTTTTCACCAAGAATCTGTGGAAAGAACTGAAAACTGCTGTTCACAAACGCTCTCCATCCAACCTCACTGAGCTCGAGCTGTTTTGCAAGGAGGAATGGGCAAAAATGTCAGTCTCTCGATGTGCAAATCTGATAGAGACATACCCCAAGCGACTTACAGCT
>JAFFST010050561.1:5801-17604 GCA_022414735.1 Noturus placidus | reverse complement strand
GGATCTTGTGTGGACATTCCTGGGCGGGGTGGGAGGGGCTGTTGTTGGGTAAAAAAAAATATATATATATTGATTCTGTATTGATATATTTTATTGTACTCTGAAAAGTGTATAAGGATCAATAAAAAAAAATAAATAATAATAAAAAAAATTTAACATCAAATCAGCCATTTCCAAAAAAATAAAAAATGACAAAAATCACAAAATCTCAGAAAAGTGTAATGGCGTAATTTATCGTGATATCTATACACCGTCATATCACGCATTCTTACACATAACACTAATCTCATTTTCATTCGCATCTCCTGAAATCTCTGTACACATTCAATCTTCCACCGACTTCATTACTCAGTTTATTCATTAGAAAAGGTTTAAAAACCCGCTCCCAGTCTAGGCGCCCCTGTCTAGGCGCCCCTTTTGTAGACAGTCAGCTCAGTGACTAAGATGATCTCGAGATCAAGTTCTGATCTAAGAGTTGTATTGAAAATTTAAATAGCAAGATCGGTGTGTCCACAATTGTGTGCGCAAAGAATCAGTTATCTGTAATGAATAAAGGTTCGAAATAACCTCCATGAAACTCTCCAGCTTTCCTGGAGAGATCAAAGGACCTAAATAATAATTTATAATTCGTCATTAAAAAACCCCCACAGCATGCTGCGTCATCACGAGCTGTATTTCCATCTACATATTTTGTTGGATGGAAACATCAGATGAGAGTAAAATCTCCAAAATGTGCATAAAAAAATATGTTGAAGCAGGTAATCTATTATTTTTTTAATTCGATGAGAAGACATGCGCATAAACTACGACAGACACACACTTACTGGAAAAATTCGTTGATGTGCAAAAAAAAAAAAAAATCATGTGACTTTGCCTCAACAAGTCATGTGATTGGATAACTGGCTCAGAAAAATAGAAATGGAGCAGTTTCCCGGGTATTTGGATCGATACTAGGAAGGTCTTCTTCTTCAGGTCCTTGTATTATAATCAACAAGCTTTAATTATTAATATATTAGTTGGCATTTTGTTCCTGACACGGGCGCCGAGGTACGGGTACACGCCAGACACGGGCGCCGGGGTACGGGTACACGCCAGACATGGGCGCCGGGGTACGGGTACACGCCAGACACGGGCGCCGGGGTACGGGTACACGCCTGAGACGGGCGCCGAGGTACGGGTACACGCCTGAGACGGGCGCCGAGGTACGGGTACACGCCTGAGACGGGCGCCGAGGTACGGGTACACGCCTGACACGGGTACACGCCTGACACGGGCGCCGAGGTACGGGTACACGCCTGAGACAGGTACACGCCTGAGACGGGTACACGCCTGAGACGGGCGCCGAGGTACGGGTACACGCCTGAGACGGGCGCCGAGGTACGGGTACACGCCTGAGACGGGTACACGCCTGAGACGGGCGCCGAGGTACGGGCACACGCCTGAGACGGGTACACGCCTGAGACGGGTACACGCCTGAGACGGGCGCCGAGGTACGGGCACACGCCTGACACGGGTACACGCCTGACACGGGTACACGCCTGACACGGGTGGGCGCCGAGGTACGGGCACACGCCTGACACGGGTATTAAGGATGTATTTGACCCACATGTATTAGGAGTTGGAACAGAAATAAAACAAAGACTAAACTGAGAGATTCTGTTCTGTTTAACAGAATATTTGGATTTAAATGGGTTGTTTTTTTTTTTAAATAAGGATGAACTGAATTATGAAATGTGAACTGAATCTGACTTCAGAAATATTTATTTATTTTGAGGTATAACTAAAGATATCCAATAAAAAAATATCCTAAGAAATATGACCCAGCTTGGTCTCTGTAACCGGGAATGATTAAACCCGCCGAACAGCCTGAGATCAACAGACCACCAGATTCAATACTACAACAGTGACATAAACCAGACAATATCAAACAGAACATCAGAACATCCCAAAACACAATTCAGTAGCAATCTGAATCATGACACACAACACTCACTGGCGCGGGTTAACGCGAATTCACGCCGAGTTAATGTTAAAAGCCTGCCTGATAACGACACTCCGTCTGTTTACTAACGAGTTTAAGGTTTAATCCGGTGTAATTCGATTCGATTCAATCTTTCCTATATTACACGTCATATATTACACCAAAGAAGCTCTGTAATAATCATTTCAAATCAAATTACCTCCGCCATGTTGGCTACTCGTCCTCCGTTTCCGCCCCGAAGCGCTGTGCTACGAACAAAACGGTCCGGGTGACAACGTGAAGATTTTAAGTTCCACCATTTAGAACCCATATACTTGAGAATAGTTATACTGTATATAAAATATCTCAAGAATGTAAAGCATTATTATGTTGTAAAGGGTTGCATTTATGTTGGTTTCATTTAACCACACATCCAAATTCATTTCAGTGTAATTAAAATAATACTTTTGCATGGGGACCTTTAAATACAAACACATCAGCGTCATTGGGACTTTTTTGAACTGGACAATTATTTTTGAAATAAAATAGAAATACACAGATAAGATAAGTCACTGCCACTGAACAGCAATAATGCATTATACATTTGTCTTCAGTAAGCACTTTATCCAGGGTCATTCCATCTCAATACAGGTCCAATACAGGTTGCTTGACCATTTAAAAAAAATTCTGAATGATTAAATCTGTGTATAGGCATTGCAAAACCATCAGTTTATTATTATTATTATTATTATTATTATTATTATTATTATTATTATTATTATTATTAACCCTCCATCCTCTACCGCTTACTCCTTTTCAGGGTCACGGGGAACCTGGAGCCTATCCCAGGAGGCATCGGGCGCAAGGTGGGGCACACCTTAGACAGGGTGCCAGCCTATTGCAGGGCACAATCACATACCTTCTCACACACCCATTCATACACAACGGACAACTTGGACATGCCAATCAGCCTAGCATGCATGTCTTTGGACTGGGGGAGGAAACCGGAATACCCGGAGGAAACCCTCGACGCACGGGGAGAACATGCAAACTCCGCAGACACATGGCCCTGGTGGGACTCAAACCCCGGACCCTGGAGGTGTGAGGCGGACGTGCCTATTATTATTATTATTATTATTATTATTATTATTATTATTATTATTATTATTATTATTATTATTATTATTAAAAAAAAGTTTAAGGGGCAATTAGTTTTTCACATGGGTGTTGTATCCCTTTTTTTTTTTTGCTTCAATAAAAATAAATAAATAAATAAATAAATAAAAACTGTATTATGTATTTACTCAGGTTGACTTTGTTTTATGTTGTATTTTGTTTGAAATTGTTTAAAACTATTTAGTATGAGATATACACAAAAACAGAAGAAATCAGGAGACACTTTTTCACAACACTGTATTATTGACTACTTTGAATAAATGTTTGAATAGGCCAATGTTCAGGTATGGCTGGTATAAATGGGCTATAACAGGGCATCCACATCAGACATATCCACATAACTGCTGTTAATACATATCTTAAAGTGGATTAGTTTTGATTTCTGTGGAACAAAGCAAAACAGAATGGCTGGGCCTTTCTTCTTCATAAACCAGGCAGTCGATTTATGAAGCCTCATCATTCATTTGGCAGCTCGTCAAACACCTTTACCTAAAATGGCTTACAAGCCAGCATACATAGTCATTTCTTCAATTGAGGGTTAAAGTTCTTGCTCAATAGCTCAACAGTGTCTTGAGGTGGCCCAATTCCTGAGAACAACAATTTGGGTACATATAATATGTCCATGTTCCAACTAACTCAACATTTCATGTAAAATTTGTTTCAAGTACAACCACAACAACCTTATAGTGAGGAAGATGCATGACTTCTCTTGTAACTTGGTTCCTGAATGTTCCATCATTTGTTGAGGCGAAATCCAGCCAGCCCTGGGATTATTTATTCCTATTTGTTTCCTCTGGGACACACATTGGTTACTTTTCATGTCACACAACGGACTATAACCCGACCATCTTTCATACATTTCAGCTTGCACAGATTATAAGTATGAAATATGTCAGCAACTCTATTTATCTTTTGCCTTGACTATGTCAGTATAAACTCAGATGGCTGGCTTGTGTTGAACTGTATGTGTTGCAGTGTTATTAGTGTATTGGGTACAGATGTTGTGCCGCTCTCTCGGGCTGCATGTGGTTTTAATGGCAGGGCCAAATAGTGCTCATTAAAGAGTCAAAATTTTTCCATTGCCCGATCACCAGATTTTTGCCATGAGTGTGAAAGAAAACAGACACACAGTCCTGATCAGGACCACCATGAAACTGTGCTGTCTGACTCCAAGTATATTTCCATGTCTCTGTATGTAGCTGTAGAGCTGCTGGGCTACTGAACAACAGCAAAAAATGATGATAATAATAATAATAATAATAATAATAATAATAATAATAATAATAATAATAATAATAATAATAAGAAGAAGAAGAAGAATACTAATAAGAAGATCCATCCATCCATTTTCTGTACTCTTTTTCCTACACAGGAGCCTGGAGCCTATTCCAGGGAACTTGGGGCATGAGGTGGGGGAAAACCTAGATGGGGTGCCAACCCAACACAGGGCACTGTCACGGACACTCATACAACATTTCACACACTACAGAAAATTTAGAGATGCCAGTGGCATAGACCATCTAAACTCCATGCACACAGGGCTGAGGTGGGAATCGAACCTGCGACTCTGGAGGCGCAAGGCAAACGTACCTCCATTATAAAGAAAAGAAAAGAAAGAAAGAAATACTACTACTACTACTACTACTACTACTACTACTACTACTACTACTACTACTACTAATAATAATAATTATTATTATTATTATTATTATTATTATTATTATGTAGTGGTAGTAGTAGTTGTAGTATTTCTTTATTTCTTTTCTTTTCTTTATTATGCCTTACCTGCTTTAACACTCTCTATCATACCTCTCTACAGTGATGGACACTGAGAACAAATGACTGTGTGTCATTTTTATTTACACTGATCTTATATCAGTCTAGCAGTTTTATCTCTGTAAGGGTTTGACCCGTGTTGAGGATAAATCTGACTTGGTGTCAGTGCTGGACTTCTTTCAGCCCAACAGACACAGTATCTAAAAAGTGCATCACACGCCAAACCACAAGACTCCACTCAAAATCCGATGAGTGTGTGTGACAGACGTGACTGGTGTGATGAGCTCAAAGGAAATTGCCTTCTACATTTTGCAGGAGTAGTTTAGAACTATGCCACATTTATTTATAAAGCACATTTGGCAAAAAAACAACAAAATGATGAGCTTATGAGCTATGAGGTTAATGTAGCTACAGTGCTGTGAGAAAGTATTTGCCCCATACTGATTTCCTCTATTTCTGTGTATATTTCATACAAAATTGTTTCGGAATTTAGTATCCGTCTCTGCACGCATCTCTGCTTGCCTGTCGGACATCTCAGTCTGGATGAGGGAACACCATCTTAAGCTTCACCTGGCGAAATCTGAGCTTTTCATCATCCCAGCCTTTCCCTCAATCAACCACAACCTCACTGTACAGCTCGGCTCAAGCACACTCAAGCCAACCAGGATGGTCAGGAACCTTGGGGTGACTCTTGATGACAGCTTGATCTTTACAGACCACATCTCAACAACTGCTCGGTCGTGTAGATTCATCCTGTTCAACATCAAGAAAATTCGACCCTACCTCACCGAACAGGCTACACAGACACTAGTCCAGGGTCTTGATATCTCAAAACTGGACTACTGCAACTCTCTACTTTCGGGCCTCCCAGCCAGCTCCATCAGACCCCTGCAGATGATTCAGAATGCTGCAGCACGCCTTGTCTTCAACCAGCCACAGAGAACCCATGTTACACCCCTCTTCATCTCCCTTCACTGGCTTCCTGTAGCCGCCCGCATCAAATTCAAGGCCTTGATGCTCACGTACAAGATCTTGTCTGGAACAGCACCCTCCTACCTCAACTCTCTCCTGAAGGCTTACGTTCCCACACGCAATCTGCGATCGATTAGCGACCGACGTTTAGTAGTTCCTACTCAGCGCGGCATAAGGTCCCTTTCCAGAACCTTCACACTAACTGTTGCTCAGTGGTGGAATGAACGTCCAACCTCAATCTGGACTGCAGATTCACTCACCATCTTCAAGAAACAGCTAAAGACCCACCTCTTCCGTCAACACCTAACCAGCTCATGAGAAAAAAATTAAATATTGCACTTACACCTCTACTCTGTGCACTTCGCTTCTTCTGGAACTCAATTAATGGATCTTGTATAGTAGCACTACTTGTATTG
Source organism: Noturus placidus (assembly GCA_022414735.1). Taxonomy (NCBI): domain Eukaryota; kingdom Metazoa; phylum Chordata; class Actinopteri; order Siluriformes; family Ictaluridae; genus Noturus; species Noturus placidus. Next base: position 11,304 of record JAFFST010050561.1, on the reverse strand, counting down.
TTCTCTGCTCGATATATCACTATTGTTCTCATCTTTAAGTCACTTTGGATAAAAGCGTCTGCTAAGTGAATAAATGTAAATGTAATGAAAACAATATCTAAAAAGATTCAGGCAACCCGTGTAAACACAAAATACAGCTTTTAAATGATAATGTTGTTTATTGAAGCAAAAAAGTTATCCAATACCAACTGGGCCTGTGTGAAAATATATTTGCACCCATAATTACTAATTCCCGAAATCTATGGAACTGCATTCATAATGGGGTTCAGCTGGACTAGACAAAACGAGGCCTGATTACTGCAAACCTTGCTCAATCAAATCGACACTTAAATAGAACTTTTTCAACAGTATGAAGTTAGTTAAAAGGTCTTACTCAGTAACACACTATGCCAAAAATGATGAGGAAGAAGGTGATTGAAATACATCAGTCTGGGAAGGGTTACAAAGCTATTTCAAAAGCTCTGGGACTCCAAAGAACTAAAGGAGAATGTCCGGTCTTCAGTCCGTAAGTTGAAACTGAAGTGCAACTGTGTTATGCGGCAAGACAATGATCCAAAGCATGGGATTAAGTCCACCTCTGAATAGCTAAAACAAAAAAGCTAGATTAAAGTTTTGGACTGGCCTAGTCAAAGTCCTGACTTGAACCAACTGAGATGCTGTGGCAGGAACTTAAACAGGCAGTTTATGCTCGAAAACCCTCCAGTGTGGCCGAACTAAAGCAGTTCTACCACGAAGAGTAGTGGAAGCAAAGATTCCACCACAGCGCCGTGAAAGACTGATCTCCTGTTATCGGAAGTGTTCGATTGCAGTTATTACTGCTAAAGGTGGCACAATTTAAAATTTAAGGGGAAATTTGTTTTTCACATGCGTGATAGGTGTTGGATAAGTTTTTTTTTGTTGCTTCAATAAAATAAATAAATAAATAAAAACTGTATTTTGTCTTTACTCAGGTTGCCTTTGTTTTATGTTGTATTTTGTTTGAAGATCTAACACTATTTACACAAAAACCGAATAAATTAAACAACTTTTCATGGCACTGTAAGTAAGAGAAGTTTCTAGCCTCCACCTAAATCATTGCACACTCTGCTCACACAACTTTGTCCAGTTGTCTAGATTCTGAACAGGTTTCTAACACTGTACAGCTTATAAGTCATGTCGCTTTACTGTCATGATTACAGCAATTCAATTAAATTCCTATGTCCTATGTGCGTGTCATACCACAGGATCCTACAGCTTTACTTCCGTTCTCAGTCTCTATTATAATAGACACAAAAAAATGAAAAGAAGAAAAGCATGACAGAGGCAGAGTCGTAGTGTCGTAGCCAGAATGACTTTTGTCCTCAGCACACAGTTGGGATTTACGTGAGTCTGATTTCCAAAGTTTGAAGGTTGAAATTTAGAGCTGCGTGAGAAATTAATGGAAAAAAGCTGTGGCTCTGTTATGGTGTGGGATATGTTGCTGCCATGGATTGTGTCCCTTCAGAGGGAAGCATGACTGCAAATGAATGCAAAGTTCATCTGACTGATCACCTTTATCCTATAATGAAACATTTCAATTCTGATGGGCGTGGTCTCTACCAGGATGACTCCGCCCTCATCCACAGGGCACAAGAGTGCAGTGAATATTTTGATGAGCATGAAAAGGATGTAAATCAGTGGCAGCTTGGTGGTTAAGGCTTTGAGTTACTGATCAGGGGGGTTCAAACCCCAGCACTGCCAAGCTGCCTCTGTTGGTCTTGAGCAAGGCCCTTAACCCTCTCTGCTCCAGGGGGCGCTGTATCATGGCTGACCCTGCACTCTGACCCCAACTTCCTAACATGCTGGGGTACGTGGAAAAAAAAGAACTTCACTGTGCTGTTATGTATATGTGACCAATAAAGACTCATTATCATTATTAATTCATATGCTATGACCTTCACACTCACCAGATCTCAACCCAATTGAACACCTATGGGAGATTTGGTATTTTCCACCATCAGAACTGAGGGAAAATTGTTAGAAGGACGTCGTTCATTACTCGAGGACAGTTTCACAGACTTGTAGAATCGATGCTGAGGTGCATTTAAACCAACTAAGCCACTTTATGTTGGGTTTTTTTTCCCTTTAATTTGTCACTGCTTTGTATGTTAATGCAGACTTCCTTTGCTATTTTATGAAAATATTGTTAGAGAGAAAAATAATGTCTATTGAGATGAGTGTGTGATGGTTTCCCCTTTCTTATTAACTACATAGCAAATGTCATAAAGTGGATTTTTGTGGAACCAAGTACAACAGCACCACTAATGATCATAAGAAAAATACAGAGAATGGTATAAAAAAGCAAGGACGGGGCGGATATCGTTCTAGACCACGCTGTAGATTCATGCAGCTTCATCATTCATTGGACAACACCTTTACTTAAAGTGGCTCACAAGCTAGAATACAAACTAAATTCAGCAGCTGAAGGTTAAAGGCCTTGCTCAAGAGTTAAGTAGTGGCTCTGGGATTCTGGGAAAAAAAAATATAGAAGCAAAATTCAGGCACCAAAATATGGCACACCTAATTAGTTATTTGAGAAACACTGTAATCTGTATAATAAATCTAAGATAACATTTGTTCTTTCCCTAGCTTTCAGTGTTTATTTGTGGGATTGTATCTCTTTATGTAGTTACGAGGCACAAGCCAGTAATTCGTTACGCATTGAGTTACAATATTAAACACTGACAATATTGTTATCATGGACACTTCCCTATGATGCACTATGGAGAAAGCTGCTTGGGTAAGCAGTGGTTTTGGGCGCTGGTGCTTAAGTTTCACTTAGAAATCAGAATAACTCCAGCTGCCTTCTAAAGGTCATTGATTTCAAACAGATTTTGTGATAATATTGTACAGTTGCAATCAAAATTAATCAACCCCCATTGCAAATCAGGTTTATTGTCAAAATGCAACTTATAATGATTTCTCCAGTTTCAGTATTATTCAACCCCCTGGATAGAATCCCTCACAACAGCACAAATATACAAACTTGTAATAATACTTATAATTAAAAAAATATAAAAATTGTATATACAAATATACAAATATATTGTTGTCTCAAGCATAATTAATCACAATTAATGGCGGCTGTGGCTCAGTCGGTAGAGCGGGTTGTCCACTAATCCACTAATCGTAGGGTTGGCGGTTCGATTCCAGGCCCGGATGACTCCACATGCCGAAGTGTCCTTCGGCAAGACACTGAACCCTAAGTTGCACCCGATGACAAGCTAGCACCTTGCATGCAACTCTGCTACCATTGGTGTCTGACTGTGTGTGTGTGAATGGGTGAATGAGACACAGTGTAAAGCGCTTTGGATAAAAGCGCTATATAAGTGCACCATTTACCATTAAGCAAGGGCTTCATTAGTTGCAGCAGAAGCACTTGAGCTGGAACATGTGAAATTCCTGAACTGGCTAGGTAGAAAGTGTATGAAATACCTGGACGTAGCAGAAAAAGGAAGCTATCAACGGCTGCAATCAGATTTCTGAGAAGACAGGTTGTGAAAAACCCTCGACTGATTGCAGGAGACCGGCAGCGAGACTTGGTGGCAACAGACACTGCGGTTTCAGTGAGCATAGTATAGAACATATTAAGCACAGAAGGTTTACATGCCAGAACTCCAAGACGTAACCACTACTGACCCAAAAGCACAAGAAAAGTCATCTCAAAATCATATAAATCTAACCACAGAAGGTTTGGGATTCTGTTCTGTGGAGCGATGAAACAAAACTGGAACTTTTCAATTCAATTCAATTCCATTTTATTTGTATAGCGCTTTTTACAGTAGACATTGTCTCAAAGCAGCTTTATAGAAACACATAAACATGGTACACAGATTTTAAAAGTGTGAATTTATCTCTATTGAGCAAGTCGGTGGCGTTGGTGGCAAGGAAAAACTCCCTAAGATGTTAATCGGAAGAAACCTTGAGAGGAACCAGACTCAGAAGGGAACCCATCATCATCTGGGAACCCATCCTCACCTTTTCAGCATGATGGATCAACGGTATGTCTGGAGGAAGAACAATGAAGAAAGGACACTCTGTCCACAGTCAAGCATGGTAGTGGCTCAGTGATGCTCTGGGTCTGCTTTGCATCCTCTGGCACTGGAAACCTGTATCAGGAAATCCTATGAGAAAAACCTCATGCAACATGTCAGGAAGCTGAGGCTTGGGCGTCATTGGACCTTCCAACAGGACAATGATCCCATGCATACCTCAAATTCCACCAAGGCTTGGTTGCAGAAGAAGTCCTGGAAGATTCTACAGGGCCATCACAGTCACCTGACTTGAACCCCATAGAAAATCTCTGGTGGGACTTGAGGAAGGCGGATGCAGCACGCAAACCCAAGAATATTACTGAACTGGAGGCCATTGCTTATGAGGAATGAGATAAGATTCCTTTATTCCTTTGAATAGTCAGTTCTCAGTGTTGATGGGTTGAAGCAGGAGAAATGAGCAAGCGTAAGAATCTGAGCAACTTTAACAAGGGCCAAATTGTGATAGCTGGACAACTGGGTGAGAGCATCTCCAAAACAGCAGGTCTTGTGGGGTGTTCCTGGTGTGCAGCGGTTAGTACCTACCAAAAGTGGTCCAAGGAAGGACAACCGGTGAACCAGCAACAGAGTCCTGGGCTTCCAAGGCTTGCTAATGGGTATGGGGAACAAAGGCTAGATCATTTGGTCTGATCCCACAGAGGAGCTACTGTAGTACGAATTGCTGAAACGGTTAATGATAGAAAAGTGTCAGAACACACAGTGCATCCCAGCTTGCTCAGTATGGAGCTGTGTTGCTGCAGACTGGTCAGAGTGCCCATAAAGATCCCTGTCCATCGCTGAAAACTCCTACAATGGGCACATGAACATCAGAATTGGACCATGGAGCAATGGAAGAAGGTGGCCTTGTCTGATCACATTTTCTTTTGCATCGGACAGGTGCGTGTACCTGAATGCGCTATGAGAAGAAGGCGAGTCGGCAGAGGCAGAGTGATGCACTGGGTGATGTTCTGCTGGGAAATCTTTGGTCCTGGCATTCATGTGGATGTTACTTTGACACGTACCACCTACCTAAACATTGTTGCAGACCAAGTACACCCCTTCATGGCAACAGTATTCACTAATGGCACCGGCCTATTTCAGCAGGATAATGCATCCTGCTACATGAGAGAACAGTGAGATGAGAGAATAGCGAGATGAGAGAACAGCGAGATGAGAGAACAGCGAGATGAGAGAACACTGACATGAGAGAACAGTGACATGAGAGAACAGTAACATGAGAGAACAGCGAGATGTGAGAACAGTGACATGAGAGAACAGTGAGATGAGAGAACAGTGACATGAGAGAGCAGCGAGATGAGAGAACAGCGAGATGAGAGAACAGTGACATGAGAGAACAGCGAGATGAGAGAGCAGCGAGATGAGAGAACAGCGAGATGAGAGAACAGCGAGATGAGAGAACAGCGAGATGTGAGAACAGCGAGATGAGAGAACAG
>JAFFST010050559.1:46751-65871 GCA_022414735.1 Noturus placidus | reverse complement strand
CAGTTATTAGGTTTAGGGGGCAATCACTTTTTCACACAGGGCCATGATGGTTTGGATTTTTTTTCACCTTTAATAATAAACACCTTCATTTACAAATTGCATTTTGTGTTTACTTGTGTTGTCCTTGACTATTGTTTAAATTGGTTTGATGTTCCGAAACACTTAAGTGTGACAAACATGCAAAGGAACAGGAAATGAGAAAGGGGGCAAGCACTTTTTCACACCACTGTATATATATGTGTGTGTATGTGTAATAAACACACACACACACACACACACACAAACTCACACACACTAAACTGTACAATCACTTCTTAGAAGTGAAAAGAAACTGTGTGTTCATTGTTCATATTCTGACTTAAGATCGAGTATGCTGTTTTGCAGCGCAGTCGAAATGAATGGAAGTGTCCTATCTCCTGAAGGCAGGTCATGTGCATTTCCTGCATCATTTAACATTGAACAAAGGCCAAGATACGTCATTGATCAACTGCATGCTGGATATTGCCCTTAGGAGTTATTAAATATTAAACCCATTTTGGCCTGCACCAAAAGTTATTTGTAAATACGTTTCGTGGGAACAAAAGTCTCAAAGACCCTCGGCACGACGTGGAGGTGATTGCCAGTCATTCTTCCCTCTGATCCATTACTGAGCTCGTTGAGGATGATGAAAGAGCAGGAAAATTGGCTGTGAGGGCTGCAGGGGGGAATCGGAGAGCTATGGCGAAATAGACGAGCACAGAGCATGATTTCAATCACGCAGTGACAAACAGCATACGAGATGCAGAACGATACCGTACAGCTGAGGAGCACGTACCCGCAATATAGGTGGTGCCTCAAATTGACCTTAATGAAGTACTATTGACAAAATGAAAACTGGGAGACATTAGAGCAATTGTGAAATGTCTTTTACAGGATCAACAATCTTGTGTCCTAGGATAGTACGAGGATACTGTATACAGATCATACACTATATACATAACCAAAGGTCGATTTAGGACAAGATTATAATATACACTATGAAGTACACAGGCTTAAACCTATATGTTCAGGATGCCCAGTTTTTCAAAAGCATGATAAAGATCCTAACTGGTAGATACATTTTTCGATATGATCCTCGCTCTACCATCTAATGGTGTTACAAAGCATTTGGGAAACTCAGCTCAGGTTCAATATCCAGTTTATATCTCATAGTTAACTTCTGTTCCAGTTGACTTCTGGGATGCCTAACAGCGCCAAAATTCACGGAACTTTATGACGTCACGACGTCATAAACAAGCCATGTGTTTGGGGTTTCGCAAGGAAGCTGTGGACACGGCGATGTGTTTATAGCCCGTGCTCTCTGGCGTCTGCAGATAAATCTTGAAGTCTATCATTAATAGAGCCAAAAGCCATGATGTAAAAAATGAAGAAAAATAACGTGGGGGCAGAGAGGTATAAAACATCCATTGGCCTTCAGCAGGGAGATTCAGCTCATAACTCAGAAGCGTAAATAACCGAGACGAGCTCCAATCTTCCTACCCATGATTTCAGTCTTATCCTTAAAGGACAATCTGACAATTTGATTCTGAATCGATTAAAAAAATCTTAATCTTTTATGTTAACACCAGTACTATCATCACTGTAGTTTATAGTCAGAAACATTAAAGCAAGAAAAAATAGTTAATTTCCCTATCTCTGGCTTGTCGATGTTTCCTAAAGCCTCGAACCTGCTGCACTGTTTGTTTGCTCAGCAGATGGCGCCACTGGCATTGCTTCCTGCTACTCTCTCTCTCTCTCGCTCTCTCGCACTCTCTCTCGCTCTCTCTCTCGCGCTCTCTCTCTCCATTTCCATTTGGAACTTCTTCTAGAGTTTAAATGCATTACGTCATGACATTATCTGCTTCCGCAGCTGTTTCTCTTAGTGGATGCCTGCACTGGTTACATCGTGATTTCCCCATAGGGAGAGAGATAGAAAGACAGATATATAGAGAGAGAGAGTAAGTATAAGTATAGAGCAAGAGAGAGAGAGAGAGGCAAAAGCCTAGGAGTGTTTGCAAAATCAGCTCGGTTTTGTGTTGTCCCGTGCACAAGGGAAGTGACATTTTAGTGTAAGAAATGAGAGAGCCAATTTTTACACCATGTTCTCATCTGCTTTTTCACCTTGAGACTCTGCATAACTTCATGTTTGTATTAACTATGAACATGGATGTGCTTGGAGAGGGGGTCACCCGGCTGAAGGATGACAGGAGAAGGATTGAGGGATGCACGTCGTCTGCCTGTGTGTCTCTCCTTTGCTGCTTCTTCCTGTACAAATCTATGTGAGGCAATCCATCCTTAAATCGATACCACCTCATCTCTCCCTTACCCCTCCCATCAATAGCGCCATCGGGCAGGACCACTCGACATGGCCCGATTGCAAGGAAGTGTGTGTGAGAGAGAGAGAGAGAGAAAGAGAGAGAGAGAGAGAGAGAGAGAGAAAGAGAGAGAGTCAAGGCCAAATTGCAGTAGCTGTGTAGATACAGTGAAGATCCTCATCATTCACACTGCCCTCCCTTGGCTCAAATCAAGTGCGTCCTGCCGAGACCTGAAATATATCTTCACTCGCAGAATTTGCTCCAAGAAAGGGGATGGAGGGGGAAGGGGGCTTAGTCACATACTTCAACTCAAGGGAACAGCCTCGGTCCATTAGACGCTAGCTTTTCTTGAACATCAGGTAGCGTGAGAAAGGAGGTTCACTCAAATCATAGAGTTTTCTTTTGATTGATGTGGCTTGCTGGCGATGTGAGATGTTTTAAAATCAGAAATGTGTCAGACATCCATTCAAAACCTTTATTTTTTTTCTTTTTAAAAATGCATGAATAAAATACCTTGTGTAATAGCACTCTAATGTTTCAAGATATTGACTTTGCAAATGTGTAAACATGTTGGAAATGTCTATTTTTACTTTTTGATATCTCTCGCTCAGGGGCGATATTTCTAATGGTTTGAATAAATTGCACGTTTTGCAAATATCAAACCAACAAGCATCACACCATCTAAAAGATATCGCTTTTTCCAGATGGGGCATGGTGGCTTAGTGGTTCGCACGTTTGCCTCCAGGCTTGGGGGTTCGAATCCTACCTCTGCCCTTTGTGTGTAGAGTTTGAATTATCTGTCTGTGATTCGTTCAGGTTTCCTCACCCAGTCCAAAGACCTGCGTTGTGGTATGATTGACATTTCTAAATTGTTCATAGTGTGTGAATGTGTGTGTGACTGTGTCCTGCAATGGTTTGGCACCCTGTCCAGGGTGTGTGTTCCCCAGGTTCCCTGGAATAGGCTCCGGGCTCCGTGCAACCCTGTGCAGAATAAGTGGTATGAAGAATAGATGGATTCCTTTTTTCTTCCTAATTTGGTTTTGGCCTGTTCCCACCCACCACCCAACTCTAACATAAGACAGTTTCCATCCAGGGAAGGTAAGGTCTAACTGTATCTTTTCAAACTGCTTCTCATATGGTATCTCAGGGTAAATCTCAGGTCTTTTTTTTTTTTTTGCTGCTGCTGTGACACCCTAATTTCAACATCGGGGGTTTGATGAAGTATTATCTTATCTTAAACATAAAGCGCAATCCACCCTCTTCCACATTCATGAGCTCACAGACACCCATGACTGGCCGGTGATGGGTTGTGATTGACAGGACAGACAGAGTACGCCATCTTTGACATCTCTCTGTTTATGAATACAGTGAGGGCGAAAAAAGGATTTGATCCCCTGATGATTTTGTACGTTTGCCCACTAACAAAGAAATGATCAGTCTATAATTTCAATGGTGGTTTATTTGAACAGTGAGAGACAGAATAACAACAAAAAAATCCAGTTGATGCCAAAGAGCTCTATTTTGGTCTCATCTGACCACCAGAGGACAACTGGGTGAAAGTGTTGTGGTCAGATGAGACCAAAATGGAGCTCTTTGGCATCAACTCAACTCGCCGTGTTTGGAGGAGGAGGAATGCTGCCTATGACCCCAAGAACACCATCACCACCGTCAAACATGGAGGTGGAAACATTATGCTTTGGGGGTGTTTATCTGCTAAGGGGACAGGGCAACTTCACCGCATCAAAGGGGCGATGGGCGGGGCCATGTACCGTCAAATCTTGGGTGAGAACCTCCTTCCCTCAGCCAGGGACTTGAAAATGAAAAGTCATTACTAAATCATTACCAAGTACTAAGTCATGTTTTGCAGAGGGGTCAAATACTTATTTCCCCCATTAAAATGCAAATCAATTTATAACATTTTTGACATGCGTTTTTCTGGATTTTTTTGTTGTTATTCTGTCTCTCACTGTTCCAATAAACCTACCATTAAAATTATACACTGATCATTTCTGTGTCAGTGGGCAAACGTACAAAATCAGCAGGGGATCAAATACTTTTTTCCCCCACTGCACATACTTTTTTGTTCATATCCTTAAGTACAAATTCAAGTGAAGTGTATAGATTCACTGAAAGTATATTGAATAATAATAGAAAAAAAACATGTCTGAATACTTATTTCATCACACAAATGTCAGTTTCTTTCATAAATATGAGAAACCTGCCAGGAAATACATGAAATCACATTTATTTTTTAAAGTCGTTGTCATCAAAATGTTTTCTTTTTTTTTTTTTATAACCAAAAAATCTCAGCTTCTACATTACCTTGCTTCATGAATATGACTCCATGTCCCTATTTCGAAGCTTATTATAGAGGATTGTGTCCAAATGCTGGATTCTTGATTGATTTTATATTGGAAAAAAACCCCACAAAAAACAAAACCAGGGCATGAGATTTTCATGATAAAATAATACATTGTAAAATGAACATTTTAAATTCTAAAAACACTTGATTTTTAGTTATATGTTGTGCGCATATTTAATTACATGGATGCTAATTGATCAACACATGGCTGCTTTTTTGGTTTTTCAATAAATCAGTTACAACTAATCAGACGGTTCTTACTGATCCGAAATCAGCGAGGTGGCTTTTTTTTTTAGAAACCTAAAGTACCCGTTGACCTGAGACCTTAGTTTTAAACCTGCCCAAGCTAGAGCTTTTTCAGGAGTCTTAATTGGTGTCCTGACATCAGCTAGCCTGATTAGCATGCTTTTGAAGCAGCAGAGCAGCCTTAGCCACCGAACAAAGACTCGGCTGATAACGGCGATTAGGAACTGAAGGGTGATTCTGACAGGAAGGATCAGAGAGCCGGATTACACTTTAGGAATCGGAGCACTGGATTAACTTTTAGGAATGTTGTTTGTATAAGCCCAGCTGCGTTCAAATCTTATCATTACAAATGAGCAGGTCAGGAAGATGTGACATCCGTAATGATGATTTAGTTTAAGTTCTAATTAGCAGGTGAAGCGTTGAAGGTTTGTGTATGACTGGGAGTGTGAGGAATGCTACGTACTGTATGTGTGTGGTATGCAAAAAAGCGTATTTTACGCATGGCTGCTCAGTAGATGCCACCTACATGTCACCTTTCACATCCATGTATTCGCCTGGGACGTCAATGTCAACATGTCTGGCAGCTGATAACTCGGATAAAATGCTGGACCTTTTTCCTCCTCCAAGTATGTGATATTAAATGACATTCATGGCTCCTACATCAAAGTCATGCCCGTTATATGATTCTTTAGACATCTGCATGTGTGAGTGTGTGTGGATATTATATATACCTAATACATACAGCATATTTATACTGTATATTTTCATAAATACACTCACAGCAAGTGCTATCACACTACATTATGCATATTCAAAACAACACCTAACATTACTTTCAGCAAGCAGCTAGTGTCATATAAAAATTTAATCTCTGTTATTCTTGACAAAACAAGCTCTAAATATAAAAGTAGGTTAACTTTTATCCGGATGAATCCAGCCGCACCCGGTTTGGTTTAAACCCTAGGCAGATACCATGGGACTACCGCCATCTCTCTCCAGCATGCATAATAAGTGCTATGAGAACAGTGGAAACAGTTAAAAGCACAGAGAAAGGACTCTCTCTCTCACTCTCTCTCTCTCTCTCTCGCTCGCTCTCTCTCTTTTTATTTTAAAGGAGATTGAGAGGAGTTTTCTGATGTGCAGGTCGAACATCTGACCTTGTCATACTGTGAAAATATATTATGAACATATTAGCACAATTCTTTATTAGTTTAACCCTTTCTCACAGTCCACCACTGGAATAGCAATAGACATATTGGACATTTTCAATCAGTGTAGACAAATGAATTTTATCGCCGCAGGTCTGTTATAAGATTAGTTCGGGCACTGTTGGGTTTCTGTGTATAGAGTATTGTGTGACTTTGTTGTCTATAATGTTATTCTAAACGGAGATTTAAATTCATTATGCAACCTGACAGTGTAAAGTTGAGGCTTTATGAGTTATATGCATGCTATGAAGTCATGAGCAATTATACAGGCTAGTGTCATTTTAAGCAGGATACGATGATATATTCTACTATGGCAATGTCGAATCCTCGAATCTGATTGGTCAGTAGGTCTTACAGTCATACTATTGCAAGGCAAAGTTCAGGTTATCATTTATTTTTTCTGTAGAAACATAAACAAACTCCAGTTAGTCGAGAATGCAGCTGCTGGAGTCCTAACTAGAACCAAAAAATATGACCACATCATCCAGATCTTATCCACACTGCATTCGCTCCCTGTAAAATCTCACATAGATTTTAAAATACTATTACTAACCTAAGGGCGCACGGTGGCTAATGTGGTTAGCATTAGGTGGTTAGCATGTCCGCCTCACACCTCCAGGGTCTGGGTTTCGAGTCCCGCCGGGGCCATGTGTTTGTGGAGCCTGCATGTTTTCCCCGTGTGTCGGGAATTTCTTCCGGGTACTCCGGTTTCCTCCCCCATTTACATTTACATTTATTCACTTAGCAGATGCTTTTATCCAAAGCGACTTACAAATGAGAGATTCCCCAGTCCAAAGATATGCATGGTTGGTTGATTGGCGTGTCTAAAGTGTCCGTAGTGTATGAATGTGAGTGTGTATGTGATTGTGCCCTGCGATGGACTGGCACCAGGGTGTACCCCGCCTTGTGCCCGATGCCCCCTGGGATAGGCTCCAGGTTCCCCGTGACCCTGAAAAGGAGTAAGCGGTAGAGGATGGATAGATGGATGGATGGATTACTAACGTACAAAGCACTAAATAGTCTTGTGCCATAATATTTAAGCGATTTTTTTGGTCTTCTATCCACCATGCCTACTTAGATCAAAAGATGCAAACTATTTGCCTGTACCCCGAATAGCGAAGGCTACAGCAGGGGGAGTAGCTTTCACTCATAGAGCTCCACAGTTATGGAACAGTCTTCCATTTAGTGTTCGGGACTCAGATACAGTCTCAGTGTTTAAGTCTAGGCTTAAAACGTATTTGTTCACTCTAGCCTACCCTGACTAGATCTTCTATTAGACCTTCTATTATGCTAATTTCCAGTCATAACAATCTTTTCTCTTGCTCTCTCGAGCTACACATGATCTTATGGAGATACTGGAAGATCCTGGTCCATTCTGCTCTCCTGGACCTGCGTGAGATGTCTCGGGTGTCCTGCCTCTGGAAGGAGCTCTCACCTGCTCCAATTCCAGATTGCTGGGACTATGGCTCCTTCTGAGCCATACAAATTTCCTATAGTTCAATAATGAACTCTTTCAGAATATCTGTTTTCACCCAGATGAAGACGGGTTCCCTTCTGAGTCTGGTTCCTCTCAAGGTTTCTTCCTCTTAAACATCGTAGGGAGTTTTTCCTTGCCACTGTCGCCACTCTGTGGTTTGCTCAGTTGGGATAAATTCGTACCTTATAATTTCTGTATACCGTGTTGATATATTCCTGCAAAGCTGCTTTGAGACAATGTCTGTTGTAAAAAGCGCTACACAAATAAAATTGAATTGAATTTAAGATTATACGACATACATAAATGTTTGTTATTTAACAAATATAAAAACGTACAATTATTGCTACGGTGAAGACGAATTGAACATCTCCAGAGTCGGCGTTTTGTAACAGTCAACGGTAAAGCTGTAAATAAAATTTTTCCACCACCTTCAGGATGGAGGAGTTTGTGCTTTGTGGTTTTGTAGTAACGTGACAAGCTGCTTATTTTTGTCTTATTCATTTAATGAGGAAAAAAAGGGAGGCTGATGTGGAAATCACTGTTTAAAGCTGCTCTAATATCAATTGGTTTTATTCCTTACTTGTGTATTCTATATAACAGAGTATAAGTATAATTAATATTGATCGAATACTTCGTACGAAGTGTTAATGCATATTTTGATGACAGGCAGCAGTTGAAACCCTGACGCGGATGAAGGAAATCAGATATGAATGTAGCATTTTGCAACACCTGATACGCATCATTTTTCCGTCCTCATCCCATAGCATCATCTTCAGCCAGATAAGACCACACAAGATTCACCAACCACAAAGAAACTCGATGCCTGCGAGACAATTTTGTCAAATACATTATCTTGTTTCTACACCATGTTCTTCTAGGTGCATTAAGTGAGTTAATTTATCAGAAAATTAGAGTGAATAGTGATTCGCTAAGGGGTAGCAGCTCATTCAGAAATAAGCTGCTATAAGGCCATGTTTTTCAGGCGGACCGGAAAACATTAACGCCGTGTCTGCATTCTCTGGCCCATTAACTGAGCCATCACAGGTATATTCATCATGGCTGATTTGCTGAACATTACAGTAAATTATTCAGCAGTTGTAGTATTAGGTTTAAGTAAAACATAAGGACTGTTTAGAATTTAACTGCTGAGAATTAACGCTTTTCACAAAAACATCTGTGTTTAAAAAAAAAAAAAAAAAAAAAAACCCTCCCAAGTTGCATTTCAGGCCCCAAATTCATGATCTTTTTATGGATCTTTGCCAATTAGGAACTACTAGTGAGAACATCTGTACATCCGAGATGTAGTTGTGTGTTCTTTGGTTGGGACTGCTCTGGCTGTACAGATGTGAGCCACATGAACATTTCATATTTGGCTCCTTTCTTGTAGAGATTTGGCTGTACTATGGCACTGATCTGGCTGTACAGATGTGAACCTTATGAACTTTCCAGATTTAGCTCACTTCTCGTAGAGATGCAGATGTGTTACAGCACTGCTCTGGCAGTACAAATGTGAGCCATATGAAATTTTCGGATTTCTGGTAGAGATGTGGCTGTGTTATGGCATTCCTCCATCATTACAGACATGGGCTTGATTTGGGCCATCATTCACTCCCGCATGTGATCCAAAAGACAGCTGTGTATATATGGGCCAAATCTAGGCCACTTGGAACTTCCATATATGATCTCAAAATCCTGCTTTTTCAGTCTGGGGCCTTCAGATAGACCCCGTGCTTATTCTTGATGACATTTTAATCATACTACAATGTAGTTGTCATGATGTAGCCTACACTTGGTTCCAAAAGTTTGAACCAGCCTCCAAGAACTGCTCTTATTTAATGATGTATTAAAATTAAATTAAAGTATTACTTATTTGACATTGGTCCTGGTATAAAGTTCTTGCAGTAACCTGTACTTTCCTAACACAGTGTTAATCATTGCTGTGTCTTAATGGCTAACACTTGACTCAGCTAATATGTTCCTTTATACATTATGCATGAGCATCCCTATTGCTTTCAGTCAATAAGAACACTTTATTGACTTGCTGTACATTGCTGATGAATGATGGATGGTCGTTTTAATCAACTGAACAAAGTTGTACTAGTTTAATGACTGATAAATCATCCAGTTTGTAGGTACTGGACCTCATGTTTTCTTGGATATATGGCATGGGGCAGACAGTACAGTAGGGGGTGAACGAAAGTAGCTCATTAGAAAGGCCAGTTAAACCCAGTCCTCAATAGCTCAGTCTAATTAGGAGCTATTGCAAGGAGTACAGGCTGAGCTCTATCCTCAGGGAGTGCTGCTAAAGGACTGCTGATTCTCATCCTCTCAGTCCCACTCTGGATCATTGACCATCATTGACCAGAGCTTGGATGCGAACAGGACAGGCACAGAGGATTGTCATATACATGATAATTATCTGCGACTCAACATTCTATACGTGACTGAACCGAGGTGTGATTTGTTTATTTAGGAGTAAGAGTAAGTAAATCATATGAATGGCATTCCCAAATTGTCCATGGGGTGTGTGAAATTGTTCCCTGCCATGGCTTGACACTCTGTCTAGTATGTCCCCTGCCTTATCCCCCACAACCTTGTGTAGTATAAGCGGTATGGAAAATGGGTGGAAGGGTTGGCATCTTACCTCACGGTGTCACCAGGAGGTTCGTACCTTTCCAACCAAAATGGGAAAAAGCACAATCCCGATGGGTTATTTCTGTTTCTCAGCATAGCATAAAAATACCAAGGACCGCACTCATTAATTGGGTAAATAATCAGATTTATGCAGGTCTGAAGCTGATGGAAGAAAGCTAGCTGGGTAACATAGCTAGCTAATTAGATGGCAAAAGTTATCCTATCCTGGTTGGCATCACAAGGCACCATACACACACGCGCGCACACACAAACACACATACACACACACACACACACATATATTCACACCTAGGGGTGGCTGTGGATCAGTCGGTAGAGCGCGTTGTCCACTAATCGTAGGGTTGGCGGTTCGATTCCCGGCCCACATGACTCCACATGCCGGAGTGTCCTTGGGCAAGACACTGAACCCCAAGTTGCCCCCGATGGCAAGTTAGCACCTTGCATGGCAGCTCTGCTACCATTGGTGTGTGAATGGGGGAATGAGACACAGTGTAAAGCGCTTTGGATAAAAGCGCTATATAAGTGCGCCATTTACCATAGGGGAAATTTAGTAGTCATTTGTTCCGGCATGTGTCCTGGGAGGTGAGGAGGAAACCAGAAAACCCAGAGAAAACCCCTATGGACCACAGGGAGTATTATCCCATGTCACTTGTTTTTATACCATGGTATAATCTCATCGGTGTTTTCCAGGTATATTGTCTTTTTTATGAAAGCTAAGATGTCTTCTAATTACCTAGCTAATTTTAGTCAACTGGATCAGTACCAGTGGCTCTTGTTGTTTACTGGGACATGACGATGTGAGGAATCCAAAAAGTGCCACTAAATCTGACTGTGAAGTACTAGTGTGGCATTTCAAGGCCAACTCACAGTGGCTCAGGAACATTGGGGTTTGTCACCATATCCATTTTCAGCTTCTATGTGACGCCTGTATGCATTTGTAGGATGACATCTTGAGGCTTTGCGGTATACTACTGATCTCTTTGACCTCAAACATGACAGAGTACCGATAATTTTAAAGAAAAATATGGTTTGATCATAGGGAAAAGATGAAACAAAGATAAAAAGATGAGCTGTCAAGTTTTCAAGTGTATTGTCTCTGTGACAGATTTTTTTTTTGTCATTTTCTGATATCCTCTCTGAATCGTGAACTTCAGTGAACTGGTCTGGCCTACAAGATATTAAAAACACAGCCCTCTAATTCGAACGTGAAAGTTACAGTGATTGAAATTCTTCATCTGTTGAGAACAGCAGGACTTTCATTTCGCAGTAATATAGCAGCGTCCCCTGGACTCCTGTGACTAATTCCAAATATGAGCGTGGAACACACACACACACACACACACACACAGCTAACGTGCAGATCTTGTATTCACAAAGCCTCAAAGACCAATAACTGTTGAGTCGTCCTACTGTCAGTCACAATTATGTCACCGGCATTCATCTTAATCCCCACAAATAAACATGGATATCAAAGGGAAAAAAAAAACCTTTACAAAGTTCTGTAAATAAGCCCTATGGAAAAAATATACTAAAATTTACTAAAGAATTTTCATTTTAATTAATTAAAACTGTTAATTGGACTCTCTAGCATAATTGTGGAAGCTGGAACTTCTATTTAATGATTTTTAAACATTTCCCCACTCATTTGAGGAGTTTCATTAGCGTTACTCAGTGGTGCGAAATTCCCAGGCATTTAATTCTCTCTGGATTTCACACGTTCGAGTTTCATGAAATTTGTTAAGGTCACATGACAGTCAGTGGTGCCTGGAGGTGTGAATTGGTACAAAACTGGAGGGCCAATTTCTCACCACTTAATTGATCCAGTGCAGGTCTTCACATGAGAAAAGAAGCATCTTCAAGGTACTAACACAACCTTGACTGCCTGCTGCTAGGCATTCCAAGACCTGGAGGATTGAAGACCTAATTTTTATGACCCATTTGAACTGTTTTACCAAAGTCTTCCAAAGTCAACCATGATACTGGACCGCATATGCTTGTCTAATGCATGTGAAAAGTTCTCTGGCCTGAGAGTAATGGGGTTAAATATATTGTAATTCCCAGCAAAAAATGGTATAAGTGACTGTCATATAAATGGTAAATGGCACGCTTATATAGTGCTTTTATCCAAAGCGCCTTACACTGTGTCTCAATCACCCATTCACACACACACACACACACACCAATGGTAGCAGAGCTGCCATGCAAGGTGCTAGCTTGCCATCGGGGGCAACTTAGGGTTCAGTGTCTTGCCCAAGGACACTTCGACATCCGGGCCGGGATTCGTACCGCCAACCCTACGCTTAGTGGATTAGTGGACAACCCGCTCTACCGACTGAGCCACAGCCGCCCATACATATTACCTTCACGTCTCACCTTGTGGGTCATTCTGCATATAAAGGTGCCACCAGGCAGGTGTCTGCAGGCACAGTAGACGGATTTCTGCTTTTTCAGCTGAAGCACCAGTCATGCTCCAAAGAATTTTTGCTCAACTCTCTGAAGGGGAAAGGACATTTGTTGTATAAGATGCATTTGTTTAGGTAGTTCTGCCTATCTTTGACGAGAACTTCGATCTGGAAATTTGTGACCCTTCATCTTGTGCACCAATAGAAAAAGAAGGCAGGACTGTGGTTTCTTCAGTCAGTAAAAAAAAAGGGAGAAAATGGTTAGTGGTAACAGGAAAAAAAAAAAAGAATCAGCTAGCTAACTTTAATTATCAGTTATATCAACTGGTTGGATCCTAGTGAGAGAAAGAAAAATCAGTTACATGCATGAAAAATCTGGTTATCTACAAGAGTCATTACGTTATTAACACTTTGCTATGTGGCTCTTTGATGCACAGTGATGAGACAATGGTGAGAAATAATAGCAGCAGGACATGTCGGCTTATATTTTACACGTGAAATTGGTATGCAGTTGAAATGCTTGTTGAAGTGGACGAGTGTCTATTGTGTGGGATTCCCATGAAAAAGCTTTTCAGAAATATGTCCTCTGTGAACCGGCACATTTACTGAGATATTTTAATTGATACTGTGCTGTTGCAGGCAGCTGTTTGCAGTTTTTGGGCCTCATTTCTGAAACTTTTAGTAACTTAACTTTTAGTAACAATAAAACTTCCTGACAAGTTTCAGTTATAGTCAAGGGCGTAACTAAGGTATGGACATTGGGGGGGTCTAGCGAACTCGGCGGGAGGATATGCAAGTGAATATAACGTTAATGGTCAAAAACCGGAACTGACGTTAGCCTAGCCTACTTCATGGGTGTGCAAATATCAACAGTTAATTAACGTTCTTAAGAACAAACCAAGCCATGGTATGATGCCTTCTATACTAAGATAAGGTTACCTACAATTTAGGTATCTAGTTACTTACTGTCTGAAAAAAGCTTGTATGCTCTGCTGCACTTTTCCACACTTGGCTGCTGTCTCCATTTCTTACAGACTGAGCTGATAAAAATATATCAAAGCACTTGTGTTGAGTCTGGGCGCAACCAAGTGTACAACTGGAGGGGACACACAACTATTTTCCTTAACAAACGGAAATATATTAAAAAGGAATAGACATAAATAAATAGAATGGATGAAGAAAAGACAGACCCGTTGGCAGGGTTCATTAAATAGGGACATATAGAAAATATTTTGTACTGTATATTGGGGGGACAGATTGGTATTTCCTCAACATTGGGGGAGGACACAAATCCAGCAAAGAATGTGTGGTTACGCCCATGGTTAAAGTGATTTTCTTCATATTCGCATTTGTATTTTGATAAATTCCAGTCACTTGTAAATTAGAAAGTATGTTCATGGCTCATCTCATTTACATTTAGTGATACCCACAGAACTCCATAAAAGGGAACACTCACAGAGAGCTGAAAACAATGAAATGTAGAGTAAACAGTGAAAGAGCTCCTAAGCTTGGTGTGTGCTAAATCTACCAGTACTGCAGCTCAGCCATTGCAGCACTTCAGCTAAAATAGACACACATTTCAGATTGCACCTGAAATGAAGTGATTTAAACTTGTTAGAATGTAATCCATAGATAAAATTGCTGTAACTCGCAAATGATGCGATTTAAACCGATCAGTCATGTTTCACATTAGTGATTCTGCTTCTACAGTCCTCCCTTCAGTCTTCTCTTCAGGAGGTGAAATGCTGCTCAGTAGGGTTAAGGTCTGGTGATTGACTTGGCCAGTCTATAACCTTTCACTTTCCCCCCAATAAAGTCCTTTGTTGAGTCAGGAGTGTGTTTTGGATCATTGTCTTTGCTGCATTATAAAGTTTTGATTCATTTGTGATGCATTTCTCTGTAAGTTAGAAGACAAAATGTTTCTGTAATTTCTGACATTCTGCTACTCCCATCATGAGTTCCATCATCAATAAAGATTAGTGAGCGTATTTCAGAAGCATCCCTGCAGGCCCAATCCATGACACTACCTCCACCATGTTTCACAGATGAGTTTGTATGTTTTGGATCATGAGCAGATCCTTTCTTTCTCCACACTTTGGCCTTTCTATCAATTTAGTAGATGTTTAGTTTAGGCTCCGGTAGTTTTGCGGTTCATCTCTGTATTTCTTTGCAAATTCCAATGTGTCTTTCTGATTCTTACTGCTGATGAGTGGGTTATATTTTGTGGTATGGTCTCTATATTTCTGCTCTCAAAGTCTACTTCGAACTGTAGATCGTGATACATTCACCCTCGCCCTGTGGAGGTTGTTGAACTTGCTGTTGTTTTGGGGGGATTTTCACAGCTCTCACAATGTTTCTGTTTTAATGACAAATGCAGACTTCACAGGTGAAAGTGATGGATAAAACCTGTAGTAGATGTTCAGAGACATTTATTATTTAAACAATCAATCGAACAGGACACCCCTGGGTAGCAACTGTCAGTCACATGTTCCAATATTTTTTGCTTACATGCCTACAAATCGGGTGGTCTGACACAAAGTCTGCTATGTTCTATGTCATTTAACACATCTACATATAAATACATATATTAATTTACACAAACTCTGGAACGCTCATAGGATACAGACGTTGGATTTTCATGAATGCCACACTTCATGTGTAAATGCTCTTTACGAATCATTTCTTTTGTAGCCAGTTTGATCAATAATAAGAAGAGACGGTTAACACCCTGTTAACAGTGAGAACTCATCACCTCATTTTGCATATGTCCTCTATTCACTGAAGTATAAAAAGCATATATTTAATATGTCTGAAAATGTACTCCATTAAAATTTCATTCTTGTTGTGTAACTTTTTTTTTACCCGCGAGAAAGTCAAAAGCAAGTGTCCACGCATGACCATGCAGCGATGTTTATCACGGACTACATTCCTCTACATGGCTGCTCCAGTGATGACATAACCAGGCACTTTTTTTTTCCAATTATAGGTCTGCACCTTAGAGGCAGCTGCAGGCAAATGCAAGACTGGTACTGTGTGAGGGGAAAAAGACACCGTGAGGCGTCAGCACGAACTTCACTTCTTCCTTCTGTCCTATTTCTGTCAAGCAGAAAGAGAGAGAAACCCAGACACAAGGGCTGCTGCTGTGCTAAACCTTCGTTGGGTAAATCACAAAATATGGACGGAAATTTTCTAGGATTTTAAAACATGTTTTGTTGTTGTTGTTGTTGTTGTTGTTGTTGTTTTTTCATCTTCATCATGTCAGCAGTGAATGTGTTGTGTAGGCTCATCTCTCACTGCAAAGGAGACGGGGGAAAAAACGTAGGCCTTTGAACTCCGACAGACGAGGCGTGCCTTGTGTGGGATGGCAGAGGGTGTTTTTCAGTGCCAGGTTCTAAAGATATTATCGGGAACACACACGTCTGGAATAATGTGCACTTAGAATGATGACTCATTCAGAAAGTGCTAAATGAAAGCGACTTGTATAATTTATCAAAAAATGCTCGTTATTTTTAAGTGCAAATTAGAGAAATCTCTTTGTAAAAAGATGAGTGCTGAATCAAGCGATCTTTTTTGACAACACAAATGCCAATTTCCATTGATTACGCTGTATATATCTATCTATCTATAAATGGGGACCACTTTACTTAGCGGTAATTTCCACAGTGCTACGTGACACTAACGTAAGCCATTTTATTTTATTATTGCCAATTCACATCAATCACAAGATGGCTAGTGTGTATTTCTTCGGGGGGTGATAATTTCCCTCTTGTCCAATCATGAGCTTGAAGATACCTATGACGGGCGATTCACCCTCTGATTGACAGGGGACAGAGGAACACCATCCCTCACACCCTGTACCATTGTCGGGATTTGAATCCCCATAATCTCTTTTGACAACTGAAATACATCAACACAGACATTTATTAAGGCTTCATCCAGTTTGATGTCAAGCTGATATAACACCTAATTATCTTTTATTCATTCAACTTCAGCAAGGGCTTTATCCTGGTCAGGGTCACAGTGGATCCAGAACCAATCCCGGGGAGTAACGGTTGTGGGCATGTTTGTGGGAGGTGGGAGGAAACTGGAGAACCAGATGAAACCTATGAGAAAACAGAGAGAACATGTCACGTGACAATCCACACAGAGTTGCCCCTGGTGAGGATCGACCATGGGTGATGGAGCTGTGAGTTTAGGCAACACATGAGTAAAAGTCTTAAACCAGTGAAAATGAGCGAGATGCTATAAACGTTATCTCTACGAGCTTTACTACGTTCTACAGCATGATGTAAAATTTCCCAAATGAAGCATTTTCGCTTTGCTGATAAAGCGCTAGTGGGCAATTCATCAAATTATCTGTAAGCCGTCCAGCACTGCTAAACCGATCACCTTTGGAGGACTGTGTGTCTCAGGAGACAGGAGACAATGCTCTGAGAAAGTTTCCTTTTGCTGACATGCCTTCAGAAAGTGCAGAGAAGGGATAATAATAGGCCAGGTCCTAGACACTGCTGGATCTGGATGTTCTTTGCAGGTTTCCTTGAATAGATTTCCCACACACTTCCCCTGAACGAGTTCTAAACTTATTCATAAAACTCCCAGTTTAAACCTATACCTCATAGACGTACAGGATATTTCACTGATGTAGCTCACGAGCTAAGCATTTGAGAGTCAAAGGCCTTGCTGTAGGGTCAAGCAGTGGATATCTGGCAACCATTGGATTTGAACCCATAGCCTTCTGGTCTGTAGTGCAGCCCTTTAAGCTATCCCTTGATATTTGGTATAGGATCTGCATGCAAGATGAGACTGATACTAAATGCAATGGTATACTGCAGACGTGCCTTCTCAGATTTAGGCGGAGAAGCACAACACAGGGTCTGACATCTGATGACATGGTAGCATTTTAGAACCCACTTTTAGTCCAGAATTGTTTCTTACCCAATTTTCCCCCTGTCATTATGTATTGCCAATTTCCACCCACTAGTTAATTCTCCCCAACAGCTACCTAACACAAAATTGAATTCCTGCTCAGGCAGCATCACAGGACAGCTGAACATGCTTGGAGGAGATGCTTACCAATGTAGTATTTTGTATACCTAACAACACAGACATGCGCAATTGGCTGCTGTTATACTGATTGGCTGATACAAATGCCATCCTTTCCACCCAGAAAACTCGGGCAATCTTGCTCTCTTGGACTCCTGGTCATGGGTGACTATGACATCATCGGGATATGAACTCATGCTCTTTCATGCAAAATTTTGCACCTCTTGAAACTCACAATTTGTACTCCATTATAAAAAAAAAAAAAAAAAAAAAAAAAAAAAAAAAAAAACATCCATGAAAGATCTTAATGAGTTCCATTAACTTAAAATGATTTAGTGCCAAATGGCATCTATTGTGAATCTGTAAGCTGGCATCTTATTTTGCTTTAGCATCATTATTCTGAATATAGGGCCCTTGGGTTGTTTTCCTTGGCACATATTCTAGGCCAGGCCTGGGTTAGGTGTTAATACATCTAATATACTAGGTCTTAGTTGAAACCCTGATCACGCATTCAGGCTTCGAAAGGGTTAACACTGCTGCTCAGCACATTCCATGTGATTTATGTGTACTATGCTACGTG
This sequence comes from Noturus placidus, assembly GCA_022414735.1. Taxonomy (NCBI): domain Eukaryota; kingdom Metazoa; phylum Chordata; class Actinopteri; order Siluriformes; family Ictaluridae; genus Noturus; species Noturus placidus. The sequence continues at coordinate 47,565 of JAFFST010050559.1, read as the reverse complement.
ATAGATCTACACTTATTTCACCTGACTGCCTTAAGATAAACTGCAGTCCCTCACAGACCAGGGATCAACACCTTCATGACCTGAAGAGTAATTGATCCCACCTGGGAGGTTTACAGGTACTGACTTCCCTATTAGTCTGCATCGCTACCACGGCTGTTAATGCACTGTAAATGCAGGGCAAAAGGCTAGTTAGCGATCCGTCTCGTTCATGTTCAATTTGCGTTGCCACATTGTAAAACCCAGAGGCATTTTGAGCTCGCACGGGGAATCGTTCACATCTCTAATACCACTGACGGTACATGGAAGCTTATTTGTTCAGCCAAGTACAAGTTGTTTTCAGGTGATTTTCAAGCAATTACTGATCAGGTCTGAGTTTTTTTTTCTTTGAAAGTACACCGATTTCATCTCTTTAATATTTGATGTAGGTACTGAAAAAGAAGCTATTACTCCACTCGAACATCTGGTGCCTGCTTCTTTCTAAGACTCACCGTCAGCGTTTGATGCGTCCTTCTGATACACTTGTGCCGTACGCTGAATGGTGGCAAACAGGTGGAGAGTCTGATGAGACAGCCACTCAGTCAGACAGGTAGATATACAGTGGTGTGAAAAAGTGTTTGCCCCCTTCCTCATTACCTGTTCCTTTGCATGTTTGTCACACTTAAGTGTTTCGGAACATCAAACCAATTTAAACAATAGTCAAGGACAACACAAGTAAACACAAAATGCAATTTGTAAATGAAGGTGTTTATTATTAAAGGTGAAAAAAAATCCAAACCATCATGGCCCTGTGTGAAAAAGTGATTGCCCCCTAAAC
>JAFFST010050556.1:188154-200191 GCA_022414735.1 Noturus placidus | reverse complement strand
TGGATTATACTGTGTGACACTTTATGTAAATAAAAGAACTGTTCTTACTGCACTTGCGTCCTACCTCCTTCTCCGCCGTAGCGGAGACGTGACAGTTATTCATTTGGTGTGAAAACGCTTTACATTTAATAGTAGTCTCAGGTACTATTTGTGCAATTTTATAAGGAAATTAGCTGGTATGTTTTACTGAGCATCTTGCACAACTAGCCATAGTTCTTCCTGAGACTTGGACTGTTGAACTTGCTTCTTATTTTTGCAGCAAAACCCAGCAGACTTCATTATGTTTTTGTTTTAATGTCTGAAAAGTTGTCTCTTACATGATATGCTGCTTTCTTTAGTGATTTTTTTTTCTTTTCTGCAACAGCAATGTTTGTAAATCTAAAATGATTTTGCACTGACTAAAAGTCATGAAAAAAAATCTAAAAAAATATATGCGTAAGGCTTTTGCACAGTACTATATATATATATATATATATATAAAGTATCTCACAAAAGTGAGTACACCCCACACATTTTTGTAAATATTTGATTATATCTTTTCATGTGACAACACTAAATAAATGACACTTTGCTACAATGTAAAGTAGTGTGTACAGCTTGCGTAACAGTGTAGATTTGCTGTCCCCTCAAAATAACTCAACAAAAATGTGTGTTTGGGGTTGCTATTGTGCTGGAATACTGCATACTGATCATGCTCTGCTTCAGTATGTCACAGTACATCTAGGACATTTTTTGGTCCGCTTTGGCATCAACACAATATGCATGTGTCATGATATTTTGTAAATAAAGAGTTTTTGCACACACAAAGAGTTTGTATCGCTTCATAAATTTACTTTTACAATGCCTTTATGAAATATGTGGAGCTTGAATGTTTTGGTTACTTGTACTGTAAATGGAGGGACAGAAAACTCCCAGGTTTCATTAAAATGTTTTCATTTGTATTCTGAAGCTGAATTAATGTCTTAGGTTAGGAGTGACATAAGTTTGCATAATTTATGACAGATCTTTCATTTTTGAGTGAACTATCCCTTTAAGAGTAATTTTAAGAAGCTTTATACATACTAACCCAGGTATTTACAGTTCCTTATGGCTGGTTGCAAGTGTTTTAGAACCTGAGTGAAAGTAAAACTTCTGACCATTATTGGGGAGCATGCGGACCAGTTTGTAAAATACTGGTTTAATGAGACTATACTAAATATATACATCTGTCAACAGCAAGGGCATAACCATGTTATGGACATTGGGGGGGTCCAAGCGCTTGGACATTAGGGGGGTCCAAGCGCTAAACCCCCCCCGCGCAGCCAAACTTCCAAAATTTGATACTGAAATTTTGTATATGTAGAACATAGGTTTAGGATTACAGTTACTGTTTGAAATCACGTGGTTTCTGAGTGATAGAAGCTCCCACAGCATGGGGAAACTGCTAAAATACATCACCGACCGAGCTGCTAAAATACATCACCGGACTTGCGTTGAGTCTGGGCGAAACCAAGTGTACAATTGGAGGTGTGTGGGGGGGGGCATATTTTCTGTAACAAACTTGAATATATTAAAAAAGAATATAAATAAATAAATGAATAAATAAAATAAATAGAATAGATGAAGAAAAGACAGATCCGTTTGCAGGGAAATTTAATGCGGAACATATAGAGAATATTTTCTCCTGTATATTGGGGGGGACAGATTGGTATTTCCTCACTATTGGGGGGATCACGACCCCCCCAAAGAGTGCGTGGTTACGCCCATGGTCAACAGGCATCAATAATCATGACATGCTGATCTCAGTTTATTTTAATTAGCTCCTCTGATAGTGTTTATCAATTATGCCTTGTTCGCCTACATTTCCTGTGGGTTATGGAGTAAAGTCGGTTGTGCGTTTTGATAATTGAGGCATATGCATTGGCGACTGCATTCTTCATGAGCCTTAAATTATTTTGGCAATTTTCATTCTATGTAAATGAAACCTTAATGAGTAGAACAGAGTGTAATTCAGCCCCATTCATCTTAGTCTGAATCTGTAGGCAGGTTAGAACTGGATGGATGAGCATCCACTCGCTCCGTACAACAAAGCTTTGTTCATTACAATCAATGTTAGATTAATTAACATTCACTGTGTCAGTCTTCTGAAATGTGTTACTCGCACAGCAGCAATGAAAAACTGTAGCGAAATTTAATATGTTTACAGCAAACATTGGACATTCAAATAGAACACTAAAGTCTCTCTGAAGTCTGGAAATATAATGCTTTGATGAGTTGTAAAATAGAGCTGTATTGTTCTTGCAGGTGCCATCCACATCTGTTCCATAAACATGTTTAGTTTTGCTTGATAGCTCTGTAATCGTGCTTGTATGCCACAATAGACAGGTGTAGCTGCTAAATGAAGAATTACATAGTCATTGGGACAGTGTTTCCAACAACTGACAGGATTATCTAGGGGATGAAAGTACTGATAGGATTTAGGATTTTTTGCAATGATCTGCTATCCTGGCATAAGCAATAAGGGGAGATAAATTGGGATTTGATTGTGTGATTCTGAGGGATATAGTGGAATCTGCGGATATGAAGCAAATAACAAGAATATTTCTTCATTCAAAGCAACTAGCAGACTGATATACGGTCCCCTCTAAAACAATTTGAGTGATGAAGCCAACTCATTTGTTTTGGTTGTAGGCTGAAGACATTTGGGTTTGAGAACAAAAGATGAACATGAGAAAGGAGTTTATCATTTCAGCTTTTATTTCCTAGTATTTATATGTAAATGTGTTAAACAATATAAAACATACTGTAGAACCTTTTGTATCAGACTGCCCAAATTTGAAGTGTATTAAAGTAAATAACACGTAATATGTGGTTGCATATCCCTTGCTTGAAATAATTGCATCAAGTCTCTGACTCATTGACATTAACAAATTTTTGGTTTCTTCTTGTCTGATGTTTTTCCAGGCTTTTTCTGCAGCCTCTTTCAGTTGTTGTTTTTCTTAGGGCGTTTCTACTTTCAGTCTCCTTTTCAGGTGGTGAGGTGCTGCTCAATTGACTTAAGGTCTGGTGATTGACTTGGCCAGTCTAAAACATCTTCCACAGTCGAACCCCAATAAAGCCCTTTGTTGTGTTGGCAGTGTGTTTTGAATCATTGTCTTTCTGCATGATGAAGTTCCTCCTGATTCATTCACAAGGTTCTCCTCTCTCCACAGAGACATGCTGGAGCTCTGTCAGAATGACCATCAGGTTTTTGGTCACCTCCCTGACTAAGGCCCTTCTCCCTCGATCGCTTAGTTTGGCCGGGCGGCCAGCTCTAGGAAGAGTCCTGATGGTTCCAAACTTCTTCCATTTACGGATGATGGAGGCCACTGTGCTCATTAAGACCTTCAATGCAGCATAAATGTTTCTGTACCCTTCCCCAGATCTGTGCCTCGATACCATCCTGTCTCGGAGGTCTACAGACAATTCCTTGGACTTCATGGCTTGGTTTGTTCTCTGACATGCATTGTTAACTGTGGGACCTTATATAAACAGGTGTGTGCCTTTCCAAATCATGTCCACTCAACTGAATTTACCACAGGTGGACTCCACTCAAGTTGTAGACATATCTCAAGGATGATCAGTGGAAACAGGATGCACTTGAGCTCAATTTTGAGTTTCATGGCAAAGGCTGTGAATACTTATGTACATGTGCTTTTTTGTTTTTTATTTATAATAAATTTGCAAAGATTTAAAACAAACTTATTTCATGTTGTCATTATGGAGTATTGTTTGTAGAATTTTTAGTAAAATAATTTTGGAATAAACAACACATAACAAAATGTGGAAAAAGCGAAGCTCTGTGAATTCTTTCCAGATGCAATGTATACTCTCAGTGTATTTATTCTGTAGGTTATGTTATATTCTTATAGTCTCTGTGTTTTTTTTTCCCTCATTTCCAGGGTTTATGTTGTCACTTTACACCATAAATTTTCAGCAATTGCATCTGCCTCCGCTACCAATTCCTGACACTTTCCTGAGAACACTGGCAATGGGCAGGAATACTCCCTGGATGGGGTGCAAGTTCATCACAAGGTAAAACATTCATCCATTTTCTGTACCTCCTATCCTACACAGTGTCACATAGAGACTGGAGCCAATCCCAGGAGACTGGGTGCACAAAGCAGAGGACACCCATCTCAGGGCATATTCACACACCCGTACACACACACTACAAACAATTTGGAAACCCTGGAGGTGCAAGGAACATGTGCTAACCACTAAGCCAATGTGCCCCACCAGGGATCAACATGCTATAGATAAAGCAAAAAAGTTAAAAAATAGTTTGATGTATAAAGCTACATTACTGACTGGAGTCACACATACTGTATACATAACCATTACATACAATGCAAATATATTGTTTTCTGAAATCTGAAGTATTTATTCCATTATGGAAATGGGCAAGAGACCTGAAAACTCAAAACAAAAAAGCACTATTTTAATCAAGACTACATTTTTCCTTTCTCTTCATGGGGATGATTCTGATTAATTTATTTTAGAAGGTTAACATATTAATAAATGCTTTTCTGTATAATCTCTTAAGCGTTCATAGATTTAAACAGAGTCGAATGTCAAATTGCAAATCAGAATTCAAGCTTGACTTCTTTCTAAACGCATTAGCAATATAATCTAGTTTTTTTTTTTCTGTTGCGTCACAGCTAAGAGCCACAGCAGCTCTATAATCACTTTATAATCCAGTTGAAAAACCAAGAAGATTATATAACATTTTCAACTGATGTTAAGTGAGAACACTGTGAAATACATTATCACTTTATGTTGTAGTAAAGGCATTCCACACACAGTCCCAAATTAAAACCTGAAAAATTGCATGCCTTCTGTTCAGTTCTTAACCTAGTCCATCAAAAATCAGAACAAATACCAAAACTAGAACAGAGAATGCTACGCAAAAACATTCAAATACAAAATGGGGCTTTAGAACACATGATTACATACAAACATGACAACAACAGAAGTTTGACAATCAGGTGCTGAAACACAGGAAATTACTGTATATATTGTGTGCTCATCAGGGTACAACAAGACACAGATGCAAGTGATAGAAAAATGTGATGTTCTGGGGCTGATGGGTAATGTAGTTCACCTTATTTATCACTTTTAATTTAGATTATAGGGGTACATGGTGGCTTACTGGTTAGCAGGTTTGCTGTCCTGTGTGCATGGAGTTTGCGTGTTCTCCCCATGCTTTGGGGGTTTCCTCCCCAGTCCAATGGCATGTGCTGTAGACTGACTGGCCTTTCCAAATTGGCCATGGTTTGTGTGATTATGCCCTGTGATGGATTGGCACCCTGTTCAGATTGTCCCACACCTTGTGCCCCAAGTTCCCTGGTATAGTGTCCAGGCTCCCTGTGACCTTGTGCAGACTGGATTAGATTAGATTAGATTAGATTAGATTAAACCATATTTTCATTGAGCAGAGTACAAATACAAAACCAACAAAATTCAGTAAGCATTTACAGTAACCAGAAGTGCAAAACAGCTGTTAATGGTGTAAAATGCAATGAGACAATATGGTAGGTTTGCAGTAAATTGCAACTGGCATGTGCAAATGGCAAGGTATAAACAGAGCAAATGGAATATAATGGAATACACGCATAAAATGTGGACAAAAATGTTTCATTAGTATCTTATTAAGAAAAAAAAAGTTGATTAATATTAATTATATATATTTTTAAAAGTTATATTTTTGCATTGATTATATTTTGCTTTAATAGGAAACCTCATATCCAGTACTCCATTTTCACCATTTTCTGGAGAGTTTATTTGGTGTTTCCCAGGTTTCCTCAACTTTTCCAGGTGATCTATAATATTTGATACATTTTTTATACATGTCTAGATCTACATATTTTATACATTCCAAATTACCTATATGGTCTATATAAGGTTCTAATAGAACCATATACTTTGTGCAAACAATTGAACTTAATCTGTTTGGTGCTGTAGCATTATAATTTCCTTCACTGGAACTAAGAGCCCCAAACTGGTTCTAGCATGACAATGATCCTGTGCACAAAGCAAAGTCAATGAGGACATGGTTTGTCAAGATTGTAGTGGAAGAACTTAAGTGTCTTGTGTAGAGCCCTGATCTCAACCCCACTGAACACATTTGGGATTAACTGGATTGCTGGCCTTCTCAACTAAGATCAGTGCCTGACCATAATAATGCTCTTGTGGTTGAATGAATAGAAACCCTCATAGTCTTGTTCCAAAATATAATGGAAAAACATCCCAGAAGATTCAAAGCTCAAAAAGAAGAATCAAAAGCTCAAAGCAAAAAACATTCACTTTGAGGCAAATTCAGTGTTGGATGATGATGATAGGAGGCACTAAATCTGAAATGGGATGTTCATATGGGTGTGATTAGTCAGGTGTCCACAAACATTTGGCCATATAGTATAGGTGAATAGGAAAGCATAAACTGGAACACAAACCATGGTGGTACATGTGATACAGTGTATGGGGATTTTCATCACAGACTATGGTGTGTATTAGAATTTAGTTCTGTGTCATAAGCACATAAGTTTAAATGGGCACCTATTTTAATTGAAACACTTTGTCTGGTATCCATCCATCTTCTATACTGCTTATCGTTTTCTTCAGGGTCATAGGGAACCTGGAGCCTAGGCATATCAAATAGTAAACATTATTAAGCAAGTGTTAACCAACTTTGAAATTTTAAGTATGTGTATATGCATTTTTGCTTATGTCTCACTTATTCCAGTCATACAAAATGAAAATTTCAAGAACGTTTTTTTTTCTGTCAAAATTGAATTATGATATATCTCTAACATGGCATTATGAACCCTACACCCTCAGAAAGGATGTGTTAATATCGTACACACTTTTTGTGTTATTACTATTTTAAGATGGTGTGTTAAATTATCCAATAGCTGTGTTTAAAAAAAAATCACAAGCGTGACCAACACAACATGTGCTAAATTACTGTCCAATCACCTCGCGGACTGTGCTACCGACATCATCATCCAACACTGAATTTGCATCAAAGTGAATGTTTGTTTCTTTGAGCTTCTGATTTTGACCATGGAGTCGGAGTCCTGAGGGCGAGGAAACCAAATGGCAACAGGTTAGTTAGCATTCATCATTATTTATCATTAATGCTGCTGAAAATGCCTGGCTGAGTTTGTGATATTTAGCCAGGGAGCTCTAGAAAATGTTTTCATGGAAAACAGTAACTTAGTGAGTGATAATTAACTTTTATAATTAACGCGATGGTTTAAAAAGTGAACATCATGTACTGCTTCCTCAGTGATTGCGTTATGCTACTGGTGTCATGTGTTTATGTTGTCTGTGAAATATAGACTGAACAAATTTTATAATTTCTGCATCTTATTTGAGGTTCCGAGTTATACTGAGCTGGCTGGATGCTGTCACCAATCCCAGTAGGGATGAGTGATGCTAATCTAGTCGCACACTTAAGTTAATAATGTTACTTTAGCATACAGCTTAGACATTCCAATTCCCTTTTTGAAAGTTAAAGATAACCTAGCATTACAGCTGTTCACCATGATGTAATATAGAGAGTGGGTTGACGTTACCTGCATTTAGCTAGTGTTTTGGACAAGGCAAGCTGTAGTAATTAGCACTACAGGATGGGTTAGGGCCTTGGTTCTTCATGTATTCTGTGAACGTTAATGCTGGTTAACAGGTACAGACTGTCAGTGGCTAACAGAACTTAGCTAGCTTAGTAATGTCGAGGCCAAAAGTTCTTCACAAGGTTAACGTGACAAAAAGAGAGGATGGGGTTACAGTAGGTTGTAATTCTTTCCACTATCTCTGTAATGTTGGTTGGCTTAATTATGTGCAAAAAAAAAAATGCCAGTAAGATGCTAAAGGAAGAAAAATAAATATTTGCAAGTCCGGTAGATTTTCCTGGTGAGTCTTCAGCACCATTTTGTTCATTAGCAAAGTGGAGGTCTCATTTCCAATATTACACAATTTGGAATTCTGAAACACAATTTCTCAGTTAATTGCCCAAAGGCCATTTGTCCATATTTTGTAGTTAACAACTAACAAACACTCTTTTTGCTCTTTTACAGCTTTTCAGAAGGGAGTGTGACTCTTTTCTTCCCAGATGCAGATTTTTATGAAGATGCATTAACTCCAATTCTTACATCTGTCAAATGGTTGAAAGATTTTAATAAATGTTACCTGCATTTCATGTAATTGTTTGTTGATTTGTGTTAATTGTTTGTTGATTAACACAGTATGTGCTATTTTTAACACATTGGTTTGAAGAGTACTTATAAAGGGCCCACTTTATATGATGGAAATCTTTACCTGATATCATCCTACACAATAGCAGCCTACATGCAAGGACAAATTAATATACCAGCCATGCACATATGGCTACGTGACTTAAGTGTTCAATTATAGCTAACCAGGAATGTCCTTTAAGAGTGAATGACTGTGTTGTGTTAATTTATCAGGGTGGTTTTATTGACAACTGCCAAACCAGCTGTCACCTTGTGGTAATCAGGTATTATACTGTATATAAGTCCATTAACTGTGACTTTGTATGTTTAGTATTATTTTTACCATTTACCAGTAAGAGCAAAGAAATGATATTTTTTTGCCTCTCCAGGCATGATACAAAGAAAAAAGCACTTGCATAATTAAGAAGGTAACTGCACAACTATACTGTATAGTTGCACCCAAACATGGATCTGGTTGAATTCTTCTAAATATACTTTGCTTTTGGTCTGAGCATATGCTAATTCAGTCATTTTTAGCCCTATGTGCAACATACACATATCGTTGCTATTGGTATTGCTATTGCAATTTTTAGTACTGAAAACCCAAGAAAATACCTTCTTTAAAAAAACAACAACACCACATGTAGAACAGCCATGGCAGGTGAGATGTGGCCAAATGCTGTGGCTTTACTGAGTAAAGAATACAAAGGATTGAACTCACAGAACAATGGCAGATACATATTTGAAGGTGAAATTACATTTCAGTTTTCTTTTCATAGAATGAGCCAGGTGTTCTCAAAACACCTTACGAAAGCTTTCAGGCCCTCATGACCAAACTGTGTAAACAGTCTCTTCCCCCAAGCCATCAGCCTCCTTAATACTCGTAGACTGGACTGAGACACACACACACATAAACATATGCACGTACGCGCACACAGACACACACACGCACACACACACACACACACACACACACACACACACACATGCACTGAACACCATCCCATTCCCCTTGCAATTTTTGCACATTTCTGTACTGACTACCTGTACTTTTGCTGCTACTGCATTTTGTTACGAACCCGGTCTAGGTCGGGCCGCAACATACAAAAAAAAAAAGAAAAGAAAAAGTTGGCGAGACCAAGATTGCATTTGGGTTGTTTATTTTATACACACAGTAGTCTGTATCTTCAGACGCCGGCCAGGACAAAATAATAAACAAAAGTCCCTATAACTTTACCAAACTTTACCTGGCTAAACTACAAGAAAAGAAAACAAAAATACACAATCTTCCCTCACTCCCTGGCTCAACCCAAAACAGGAGAAAAGATAAATGAACTCAAATGGCACCGACTTCCTACTAACCACTCCTAAACGTGCACTATTTACAAAGGTGACTAGTAGTGAACTTAAATAACAAAATACTATATACAAATATACATACAGTATATGTGTGCCGTAATGGGACAGAGCATAAACAGTCAAAACAGGCGAAATGGTCATACACAATCGAATTAGTCAGAACAAGCAAAATAGTCATACACAGTCGAATTAATCAAAACAGGCAAGATGCACTTCTTTCTCTAACACACTACCCAAAATCAATGATCTGCCCTGGGCTGAAGACTGATTAGGCTTAAGTATGCTTCCGGAAGTGTGCTGGCAACCAATCCCGTCGCACAAGGCTGGAGCAGGCGCGAACAAGATGCATGCAGTAGGCGGGGTCTAGAGAAGGCGGGAGGAGAAAAAGGGAAACAGACACACATATCCTTCACAGTGGCACTAACCAATGATGTGTTCATGTCTCATTTTCTTTGGTCTTATACTCAATCCAGCAAAGTCCTGCTGAAAGAGGTGTATACTCTGCACCAGTCAGTATCAGACAAGTTACTGGCTTCCAGCTACTGGCACAATATTAAATCACACTTCCTGATATTATTGCATACACTACCAACATAAAATACCACTTGATATTATGTGATATTATATAGTGTACATAGGCTTAGTTTTATGCTAGTGAACAGATGACTGATATGCCAGAAATCTGGATATATTTTATGATTAATGGTCAACGCAAAGCAGAATGCAAACCGTGCTCTTTGAAAATATCAAGAAGAGGTGATACAGTATCTTCCAACAATAAAATTAACCTGATTAACACAAGACCTTACACATCTTATGGCATTTAAATCTTAGCATCTTTATTAGAAACTGTGAGGTGGCTGACCTTGGTACACAGCAGTATTAGCAAGTGTGGTCAATAAAAAAAATGTGCAGTGAACTGAGTGCACACTAAGACATATTCACTGTTACTGCACTGCCTGACTAGACCGACCATCCTCTCTCTCTCTCTGTCTCTCTCTCTCTCTCTCTCTCTCTCTCTCTCTCTCTCTCTCTTTAAAAATACAGTTTAAATACTAAATTATGATAAATCATAAAACTCTTCATAAGAACTTAATTTCTATGGCAGAAATAAGCATAAACAGGGCTAAATAAATGTTCAGTGACACCCATGATTGCTTAATACTAAGCAGGTTACTTGTTTTGGTATTGAAATGGATATTGTAAATGTTATGATTTATAGTAATTATTCATTTGATTTACTGACATACTTTAAGCCAGTGCATGTCATACTTTTCATCTGGTCAGAGATTGCAAATCACCACATACTGTATTGTATATTCCATAAATTAGACATTAATTAATCATAAAGAATTTCAGAATTTCCACAACCAGCCTAAAAATCCTTAATTTCTCATGTTATATCCAAAGCCCTTGTATATGTGCACAATCACATGCAAGATAGCTTAGGTGTTTTTGCAAATATGAGTTATCATTACATTATAAAGCCATAATAGAAGCATTAGTATAATGGTTCCAAACAAATACAGGCACCTGGCACACAAACACATTGATGGTGTGGGTATATAATTGTGACGGCTGTGACGCCGGAAGAGATTGAGGCGGAAGCAGGCGCAGACTGGTTTTTAAACATTTAATGATAAGATAACCAAAATAAAGATACTACAGTGAAAAGATAAACAAATAAAGTGCTCCAACAAAAACACCAGAAACACTTTAGCTAGGAACTAATACTTGGAACTGTGAAAGATGGTAACAAGAAACAAAACAGAGTAATGTATAATGCGAGTCCAAACACAATGAAAGACAAAGGCTATGTGATAACAAAAGACTATATATACCTGTGTGTGTTCATTAACCCAAACGTGACACAGCTGCGGGAAAACATGTGACCAATGGTGAGCAGTGGCTGACGGAAACGGAGTCTTCAGACATGTTGATGTTTGATGTTCAGACATCAAAAGACAATGCAGTGCCGGCACACAGCCACCAGGGGGGCCATGACCAATGATGATGTAGTGCCTGCGCACTGCTACCAGGGGGAACCGTGACAGAATACAATAATGAGTTTCATTTGCAAAAAACTTCCCAACAGATGAACAAACAAAAAACTAAATAGGTTAATGTTGTTGCATCAACATTACCCTGACAGCTCTAGAAATGACTTTTCACATAAACTATTTGTTTGATTTTGATTATTCAGGAAAAAATAAACCCACAATTTGTACATTTTCAAAAATGTAACTACTGGAATTAAACATAGGTGCCAACAGATCTAAAAATTTCATACTCTTTAAAAGATTTAGCATTACCATAAATGAGAACAACAGGTATAGTGGTGTGAAAAAGTGTTTGCCCCCTTCCTCATTTCCTGTTCCTTTGCATGTTTGTCACACTTAAGTGTTTCGTAACATCAAACCAATTTA
>JAFFST010050556.1:162690-187856 GCA_022414735.1 Noturus placidus | reverse complement strand
AGAATGTTGTCCCAAAAGGGGATCATCAAGATGTGTTGTGGAGAAATTGAGACGAGCTTTGATGTTCTTTTTGCTCAGCAGTAGTTTTCTCCTTGGAACTCTACCATGCAGGCCATTTTTGCCCAGTCTTTTCCTGATGGTGGAGGCATGAACGCTGACCTTAACTGAGGCAAGTGAGGCCTGCAGTTCTTTGGATGTTGTTGTGGGGTCTTTTGTGACCTCTTGGATGAGTCGTCGCTGCGCTCTTGGGGTAATTTTGGGCGGCCGGCCACTCCTGGGAAGGTTCACCACTGTTCCATGTCTTCGCCATTTGTGGATAATGGCTCTCACTGTGGTTCGCTGGATTCCCAAAGCTTTGGAAATGGCTTTATAACCCTTTCCAGACTGATAGATCTCAATTACTTTCTTTCTCAATTGTTCCTGAATTTCTTTGGGTCTCGGCATGATGTGTAGCTTTTAAGGATCTTCTGGTGGACCTTACTGTGTCAAGCAGCTCCTATTTAAGTGATGCCTTGATTGTGAACAGGTGTGGCAATAATCAGGCCTGGGTGTGGCTAGAGAAATTGAACTCAGGTGTGGACAACCACAGTTATAGTATGTTTTAACAAGTGGGGCAATCACTTTTTCACACAGGGCCATGATGGTTTGGATTTTTTTTCACCTTTAATAATAAACACCTTCATTTACAAATTGCATTTTGTGTTTACTTGTGTTGTCCTTGACTATTGTTTAAATTGGTTTGATGTTCCCAAACACTTAAGTGTGACAAACATGCAAAGGAACAGGAAATGAGGAAGGGGCAAACACTTTTTCACACCACTGTATATGGATAAAAGGTCTTTGATTAGAGCTTTTTTTAAGTACTAAATAAAGGTCATTATATTTCTTTGCACTATCTCACAATGTTTTTTTAATGAAATAAGTGAAAAAGCACACCATCTATGCATCACGTACCTGAGGTGGATACGGAGACAGGCGCGGGTGACAGAAGCCAAGCAGGAGATTCCAAAGGGATAATTCCAAGTTTGTGGTAGAGAAACAGGCGAGGGTCAGGCGATCGAACAAACAAGCAAAACGAGGCTAGGCAAGAATCGAAGTTCAATTCAATTCAATTCAATTTTATTTGTAAAGCGCTTTTTACAATAGATATTGTCTCAAAGCAGCTTTACAGGAATCTAAACACAGTACACACGTAGTAAAGGTGAAAAATTATCCAAACTGAGCAAGCCACTGAGTGGCGACAATGGCAAGGAAACATCCCTAAGATGTTTAAGAGGAAGAAACCTTGAGAGGAACCAGACTCAGAAGGGAACCCATCCTCATCTGGGTAACAACAGACATTCTTAAAGAGATAATTATTGATCTATATGTAATCTGTTTGGTTTAGAAAAAAGCCTTTGTCCCAGCATTCTGGATTTTGAGTAGATGAGAGCTCCATCCAGAAGTAGGACCTCCGAGACAGATCATGCAAGCCCGGAGAGCAGAAAGGACCAGGATCTCTAACATCTCCATAAACTCATGTGTAGCTCGGCAAAAGGAGAGAGGGAGAGAAACATTTGTTAAGACTGGGAATTAGCATAATAGAAAGTCTAGTCAGGGTAGGCTAGAGTGAAGAGTGCATGCGTGAGCGGGATGCGTCATTCATGGCAGAGTGTTGCCTCCTGGGAAACTGAGTCCCGGCTGGACTAAGATATGACAGAGCCCCCCTCCCCCCATAGGGCTCACTCCGGGAGCCGAGAACCTTCTGGGCCTTCCCCGGGGTCGCGGACCTGGGAGATTGGGGTGAGCTGTATGGAAGTCCCTGATGAGCACCGGATCGAGTGGATCCCCCTGATTGGGGATCCAGCACTGTTCCTCCGGTCTGTAGCCTGCCCATTTACAAAAATATTCCACTTGGCCCCTCCAGCGCCTGGAGTTTAGGATGTTTTCGATGAGATAGGCCGGTTGACCTTTAATCTCCAGGAGCACCAGATGGCACTTCCATGGCTAGAGGGCCAGTGATGACAGGCTTGAGATGAGACACGTGAAACGATGGGGCTACACGGCTGTGACAGGGTAATGTGTGACCAGGGGCGCTCGGAAATGGGTAGAGGCTTGATTTTCCCAACCGGAAGTGTCCGTGGATCTTTACTATGGAACAAGGAACACGGGGCTATCACGCGGTGTATGTATCTACCCATATTGGGCCATCACTATTTCTCCCGTAGCAACTTCTAAGTGTGTTGGGCCCCTGGGTGACCTGTCCTCATGACCAAATGGGCCCAGATCACGAGTTGTTGCTGGTGACATTCTGGAACAAAGAGTCTTCCCCTCGGGCACTCCTTGGGTACTTGAGATGCGGGAACCTCACCCAGAACTTGATACAATTTTCACTCCAGGGCGCCGATTATGCATGAAGGGGGGATGATGTACTCTTCGTGGTTATTTCAGGCATCCTGGTGATCCAACCGAGACAGGACGTCCGCCTTAGTGTTTTTGGACCTGGGACGGTACGACAGGGAAAACTGGAACCGGGTGAAAAACAATGCCAATCGGGCTTGTCGAGGGGATAGCTGCTTAGCTGTGCGTAGATAGGTCTGTGAAAATGACAAAGTGGTGTGTAGCCCCCTCCAACCAATGCCGCCATTTTTTGAGCGCTAGTTTGACAGCCAAAAGTTCACGATTGCCTACATCACAATTTATTTCTGCATTAGACAATTTACGTGAAAATAAGTCCACCGGGTCGAGCTTGGGCTTATCTCCGACTCACTATGATAAGACAGCTCCTACCCCTGACTCGGAGGTGTCCACCTCTACAATGAAAGGTCTGGAAGGGTCTGAGTGTTTAATGATAGGTGTGGTCATGAAAGTCTTCTTGAGTCGTTCGAATGCAGTTTGTGCCATGGGGTTCCAGGACAGTCTTTTTGGTTTTCTGTGTAATAATGACGTCAAGGGATTGGTAATGGAACTGAAATTCCAGATAAATCGCCGGTATAGGTGGAATAATCAGGATATCATCGATGTATGTGATAACGTAGCGTCCCAGCATGTCTCATTGGACGTCATTTATAAGGCACTGGAAAACTGAGGGAGCATTAGAAAGCCCGTACGGCATGACCAGATATTTATAATGCCCGGTGGTGGTGCTGAACACCGTTTTCCATTCATCACCTTCTTGGATCTGGACCAGGTTGTAGGCACTGCGTAAATCCAGTTCGGTGAAAATGGTGGCGGTTTGCAGCTGTTCTAATGCGACGGGGACCAGGGGTAGTGGATACCGATACTTGACGCTACATTGGTTTAGGCCTCTCTAGTCAATGCATGGCCGAAGGCCTCCGCCTTTCTTCTCCACAAAAAAGAATCCTACGTCTGCTGGTGACGTGGAGGGGCATATGTACCCCTGGAGCAGGGCTTCTTGAATATACTCCTCCATGGCCCCCTGTTCCTGCTGTGTTAAGGGGTAGACCCTTCCCCGGGGTGGCGTAGCTCCCGGTAACAAATCAATAGCACAGTCATAGGTACTGTGAGGTGGTAAGTCACTTGCCTTTTCTTTACTGAATGCCTCGCTCAGGTCCTGGTACTCCATGGGAATGTGGGTGGTGATGTTATTGTCTGGGCTTTCTATGGACGTGGTGGCTAACCTGAGTACTGGTGCTTGAATACAATTCTGGATGCAATGAGGGGACCAGTATGAGATCTCTTTATGAGTCCATGACATGAACGGGTTGTGATGCTCTAACCAGGGGAGTCCGAGGACTACTGGATGTCGGGAGGAAATCGTGACATAGAATATGATGTTCTTCTGATGGAGTGCACTGGTTTGAAGGGTAATGGGTTCGGTGCAGTGGGTGATGAACCACTTCCCAATGGGGGCCCCATCGATGGCTTGGATGCGGCGTGGTGAGTGTAACGGACGAACGTTGATGTTGTAATGTTGAATGGTGAAAATCCCCCTCCGCCTCGCAATCGATCAACGCTTCTAGAGTACAAGACAGGTTAGAATACATTAGAATGACTGGCAAAAGGAATGCTGACGGAGACGAGCTCCGGGTCTCCGAACTTGGACTCACCTCTGACCAATATGGCCTCGGTGTATCGCTCTCTCTCGTGGCCCTAGGTTTCCTGAGGGGGGCAACGTTGAATGAAATGTTGCAACTCTCCACAGTAGAAGCATCAAGACTCTCGACGTCTTCTCTCCCTTTCCTCCTGGCTAAGTCTTGATTGGTCTAGCTGCATAGGTTCCGCGGGAGAGACATGTGCCGTCAGAATCACTTCCCTGCATGTTGGGCGGCGACCATGTGGATGGCCAGACTGAAGTGAGTCGAGGGTTAATTCATCGTCACGGCATGCTAACTTGGTTACGATGTCAGGATTCAATCCTCTGCAGAACATGGTTTTCAGAGCAGGTTGATTCCAACCACTTCAAGCTTCTAATACATAGTCTGGGTTAGCCTAGCCACCTCCTCGTGCAGACTGGCGAGTATTTGTTCATGGTTGCTTAGGACCCGGCCGTGGCCTTCAATGGCTTGCTGCACTCGCGGATCACCCACTGCGTCCATTGTAGGCGAAGTAATCTGTCCGCGAAGTAATCTGTAGGCGAAGTAATCTGAAGTAACCTGAGGTGGATACGAAGGCAGGCGCGGGTGACAGATGCCAGGCAGGATATTCCAAAGGGACAATTCCAAGTTTGTGGTAGAGAAACAGGCGAGGGTCAGACGATCGGACAAACAAAAAAAAAAAACGAGGCTAGGCAAGAATCGAAGTTGGGGACGGAAAACTGGTCGAAACGTAATAGAGCCAAAATACTGGAACGGCTCAGAGAATGGCACAGAAACAAAGTCTACTAACATTACTTTGCAAAGTTTTCTCCCATTATGCTCTGGTTGTAATGGCATTCAGGTGTGTGTTCTTAGAACTCTGGGGAGGAAGAGCGCATGTGTGAGCCATTCGTGGCGGCCATGTTGGGAGGGAGTATTGCCTCCTGGGAAACTGGCCGGACTGAGATATGACACTATGGTGGAAAATATGTTTCTTTTAATTAATAATAACTCTGCAGAAGTAATGATCATCACTTATTTTAGTTTTTTTTTTTTTTTTTCTTTTTGACATTTTAAAATAATTAATTTACATTAAGTTGCAGAAAGGTCAAATGACATAATACTTGTCATAGCCAACATAATTAAAAAGAAATGCATTTTAATGGTTTTTATATTAACTATTAAGCTATATGAATGTTACTTTTGAAGTCATGACTCTGATGGGTGATTAAGAGGAGCCTTCTTTCCATTTAGTCTGGAAAGCTACAGAGCTTTCAGAGGTTAGCAGTGGCCATTTATAAAAACCAAGCCTTTGACCTTATCTGTACATTCTGTATGTGAGTGAGTCTGTGTATGTGTGTGTGCACCCAGGACCGATGGCCCTGCACCAATCCTCAGGTACTGATGGGCAAGCTGAGCCAACAAATCACTATGTGTACCTGCAGTTTTTCAACAGTGATGCATCAGCCTTAGATCACCCACTGCTGTGCTGAACCTGTAGCCTCCTATCGTATGAACAAATGTGGTTTAATATTAATATACACACAAACTCACATGTGTGTTGAGCACTAAAGATGATGTAAACACCATAGCACTACCCAGTGACAATGTCACCTTCACTTTTTTTCTGTTAAAAGATGAAGGTGTGCAATAGTTCTGGCTCTCCACAGCCTTGATGGAGCTGCTGTCAGAAAATGGACCCCTGGAGTTTTTTTATTCTCAGGGTTAGGGTCATTACCTGCTGATGTGGTCTTTATATGCATCTATGTGTGCTTAAGGTAATTCACGTCTGTATATTGTCACTCACTTGCGCTTAATGGTTTGCTAATGTGATAGTAGCAAAGGAACAGCTCATTAGGACCTTAATGGTAAAGCCAGATTCTGAGGCCCATGGGTAGACTATTGCACACAATAATCATTAATATGGGTAAACATCAAACATCTCAGGAGATGCCCTGATAATAAAACAAAAGGTCTGTCATCATTCACCAATGATGCAAATGTTTCTTTCTATATTGAACAGATATTTCTATGAGCATTTTCTGTATAGTGACATAGCAAATAGGAAGAAAGACAAGTGATGAAATAGTCTCAGAGATCAGCCCAGCATGCAGCAACAGTACATGTTGTAGTTTATATGGGGAAGGTTAGCCAGGGGTGTGAGGAGCAGTGCTAGGAGCATCGTAATCAAGAGGCGAAATACATGAGGAATAAAGGAAGAGATACTGGGGAAAAAAAACTGACAAAGGATAAAGAGGGCCTAGGGTATTTGCCAGTTTGGTTTAAAATGAGAGACATCTGTAGGCTTGACAGTAAATGACATGGATGCTTGCCTCTTTGCATCACTAGCATTCAACAAAATCAGAGCTCCTATTTGAATCCTTATCTGCAGTGCAGAAATAAAGACAACCATACCATGTAATTTACAAATCCAATTTAATGGTGCTCTAATGACAGTCTCTCTCTCTCTCTCTCTCTCTCTCTCTCTCTCTCTCTCTCTCTCTCTCTCTTTGTTGCTCTCTTTCTTTCCACTTTGCACTGCAGTGGTGGTGCTCTGCTGAAGTGATGGTTGCCAGGTTACTGCCTCTCAAAATGCACAATCATAAATAACAAGGAGTCTATTAAAAAAAAAGGATATGAGCGAACTTTGGGATTCTGGTCATGCAAGAATGCAGGGGTAGGAGTTCTCTCACACTGTGGGAAATTGTGTGTGTTTGTGTGTGTGTGGGGGGGTGTTAATAGTTTTATATCTAGTTAAATTAACATGAATGTTTATTTTCAAGAAATAACAGACTGTAATATGTTTATTAATATATCTGCACTAATAGTGCACAACGTATTTCATTCTTGATTCACTTGTTTTAATTCTATAATCATCATCTTTTTGATTTAATGACAGACCGACACATTTAAGGCATCCTTTTATTAAGTTTCCATAGCTATGTTCCAGATACAGTATGGTATTCCAGTCTTTTTAGGATTTGCCAGGGGCATAGCTGAGACCCATTACTCAGAACATTTAAGCCTTGCTTTATTTTTTCAATGTAGTGACAGTTTAGTTGGTAATCATATTCTTAACAGCTGTAAATAAGTATAACTTAGCTGTATTCATAGTTGCTTTCTTGAAAATATATCGAAAGATTATTGTCATAAAAAAGGATTTGTATTAATATTACAAGATAGATAGATAGATAGATAGATAGATAGATAGATAGAGTTGGCAGTAATGCACATTAAAATTACAGTAAACAACTGTAAAATATATTTACAGTAATGTACTGTAATATCTTACATCAGAGATCATCATTATCATCATTTTTTTGCTTATGACCTGCCATTTGAATAAAACCTACCAATTTTATAATAATTAAAAAAAATGCAATGGTAACATATTTGCTTTTTGGCTACTTACTTGATGCTATTTACTTGGTATGCAAATGCATGGGCTGGGAGTAGCCCAAGAAAAAAATTATTCTGGCCTATTACAGTTGTGAAATTTGGTTACCTTTGCAGATAACTGTTCCCGGCTGTGTCATGTCAACCAGCTGTTAAGCTTCAACACTAGCAAACATTAACTCCATATCTGTACTGTGAATGAGTCATCTCTGTTCAGGAAACCATGACCGAGCAACAAAAGAAGGAGAAAATATTTTCATGCTGAATGGGAAAACAAATTAATTTTTACACTGGTGAATGAAAACTTTGGAGCACCATCACACCACTTACCATCCGAAATTCCAGGACTCATTCCAGCCCAAGAGCAAAATATGAGAGAAAAGAATTCAAGAGTTAAAATTGGTTTTCAAAGCCCTACAATCACTTTTCACAAAACCTATTGAAAGTGAAAAAGCCAAAGCTGCTACTGAGGCTATATTAAGTGTTAGCCATTTCCTGGATAAGCAATGAATGTTACTCTTGACACATGGTAAAAATAAAACATATACACAGCAATTAACAGTGTGCTGCAGTATCTGTATAGCTGTGCATGTTGTAGTAATGTATTAATGGTATTAACATGTTTCTGTTCCTGTTGTTGCCTGTTGATTTTTGAATTGTGTTACTGTGTAACTGTGATTATTAAATCCTGTACTGTTAAATGAACTGCTTTGCAGTTAGTAAAGGTTGAAGGGGATACATATCACATAATTTGATTACATTTGATCATTTTACTAATGCATAAAATCATGACTTACAATTGATGCAGGACGCAACTAAGCTGAAAATTAAGGGTCTTGCTTAAGACTCCAATCCTAGCAGTTTGGCATTGCTGGGATTTGACCACACAACCTTCTGATCTCTAATTTAAAGCCTTAACTATTGACCCATCACAACTAGATCAGCTAGCTTACATTGATTGTACCATTTCTACCACTGAATTAACCCACACTAAAAGAGTGCATTGAATCAATCAATCAAGGTAAATCAACTTGTAAAAGTTGTGGTTTCTCAGTTGTTAAGGCTTTGAGTCAGAGCTCAGAGGGTTGTGTGGTTAATTTCCAGCAATGGCAAAGTGCCATGGCAGGGTAATAGTGCAAAACCCATTACCTATATCTCAGTCATTTTGCCTGAATTTTAGATCATTTTTTAAAGCATTACCAAAATGCAAACATAGTGGATTATGTCATTTTATACTATGTAAGATATTACAGTACTTCAGTACTACAGTTTGCAGATTAAAACATGAACAATGGAAGCCCTCTTTTATACAAAACCTTTGAGATGGTTGCACACCTTACTATCCTGTGGTATTTCTGTCAGTTCTTGACCTTGTTTGAAGTATTTGTTTATCTATGCCGTAAGTCTTAAGGTGCCATTGACAATACACCTTTTCAAATTAGTTAAAAAGGCGGAAAATGTTACGGTTATGACTTTGAATTAGGCAAAGTACTATTGTCATGTCACGTCAAACTAGCAACTCAATTTCCAGAAGGCACCACAAACTACAAGCATGGCTAACGACTACAACTCCCAATGGAACACAGGCACCTCACCTTCTCCTGAGGACTAATCACTCATATCTGTTCCTAATCACACTGACAATCACAAAACACTACTTAATAGAGTGCTCATGCACAAGGTATTCATGGCGTAATATGTTTAGTTGATTACCAAGCTGTTCTATTGTTTTGTCTATTCTGGTTTTGATTCTGCTTTGCCTTTGATGTTGATTTTTGCCTTACCTGCTCTAGCCTGTTTGGCTGATTGCCTGACCACTGCCTGTCTTTGTTTTTGTCTTTTGCCTTGCCCTCTGGATATTACAATCTTCATTAAAGCTCTTAATTGCAATTGCATCCGTCCTAACCTCCATTATGTGATAACTATATACCAGTCCATACAGGATTTCATGAAACGTGGCCTAATATGCTTGATTTTGCTGGGGCTTTTTTCTAAAGTTGTGATGCAATTTGTGGAACACTACTTGAATTGATGAAATTGCAATTACACAAAATATTTCTATACAATCTTTGGCAGTGATGTTTGTTGGTAAATGAGACCTTTTTAGCTGTATTCATGTTTGAATGGGTTGAACCCACTTGAATGTGCACTGTGATGTCACATGATGCATCTTGGCCCAAATCTGCGGTAATTTTGAAAAATTGCTGCTTTTGAGAATTTGCTTAAATTTGCATTAATTTCTGAAATCGTAAAATCAAAAATCCTGGGACTGATATACTAATAGATTTGTGTGTGTGTGTGTGTGTGTGTGTGTGTGTGTGTAAGAAATACTAATTGCAGGTACAATCATCAATCTTGGTTATGCTTTCACCTCCAGCATGCATCCAAAACATACCTGTGGTCCAAGCAACAATAAAACCAAGATGTTAAGTCTAATGAAATGTACTTACTTGGCATTGGAAATAGGAAAGGGAATTTCCAACCATTACTTGTGTTATTTTTAACACATCTGGGGTTGACTACGGTTAAATGTTAAACATTTAAGAGATACTAAATGTACATTTGGAATTTAGTATGCACACTGCCAAAGCTGTATTCAGATCATTCTGAGACTCCACACAAAAAACTGACATGAAATTCATAGTTGCTTAGAGACATGTTATTACGACACATAGAACTTACACATAGAAGAACAATCCAAATGAAATATCTGAATCCTTTTCTTGGTGGTTTATGTCATGTGATCAAATTGGAGATGGATGCAAGTGCAGGTAATGCTTTTAATGAGGAGAGGCAGGCAGGCAAATGCAAATTATAGGGCAAGAGTTTGGTCACTAAACAGAGTTGGGCGATTGGCAAACAAGGTAAATTAGGTTTAGACAAGAATTGAGGAACAAGAGGAAAAATAGGATCAAAATCATGAAACGAGGAGTCAGAACAAAGGCTTGATATGGCTTTGGCAGTAAACATATAAACGCGATACTGTAGTGATAAAGCAAATAACAGATTCTATTACCCCTCTTTCCTCCATTTGCCTTTTCAGCCTCTTGGTTCATTTACTTGAAAGAAAAACTTGTGCATGTGGTTTCCCACGGAGAGTATTGGAAGGCCTGAAGAGTCTAAATGAACACACTGGCAATCAGAGCAGTTCAGAGAGACTTCTGGTTTAATGCAGATTTCACAGAGGTCTATATAGGTACAAATAGCCATGCATAGGTGCACTGCTGTGTGGAAATAATATGGCCAAGTACGTGAAAAATATCAAAGGGCATAACATAAAACAGTTGAGAAAATAAACACACATGTCAAAAGTAAACAAAGGTTGACAACCCAGAAGATCTGACAGTTTATAGAGGAACCGGCTAATTAATTGCATGTATCTTAAACATGAGCAATATTTTACTTCAAACGAGAGCTTGGATGAGATTCTGGTCTGCTGGTACACCAAAATAATGATATTTAAAATAAAGCTCCAACTGTTTTTTTTGTAACTTTTTTTTTTTTCTAGAAAACCAAACAATCATTATTCTACCTCATTGCTGTAAAGAATCTTTTGTGACTTTTATTTCTGTTCATAACAATTTTTATTGATTCTCATACACTTTTCAGAATACAACAAAATATATCAATACAGAATCAACATTTTTTTACTCCGATAACAGCCCCTCCGACCCAGAAAAGTTTACATATGATTAATTTACTTATGATTCATGTACATGTGATTTAATTACATGATTCATTTTCATACATCCATACAGAATCAAACCTTTAACCCCAGTAACACCCCCCCCCCAGCAAAATGTATATATTATTAGATCTTACCTTAGATCTCTTAACAGGATTACCCATACCTATGATGTTCCAACTAATAAATCTTATTTAATGCCTGTCCTAGCCGTGCTTGGATCAATATTACTACTAACCATCTAATAAAGTAAACCATAGGGATATAAGGGATATTTAGTGATATATAGTGACTTTTATTTCTAAGAGTATTCTGTTGATCTGTTCGTTCAAGACAATACTTTCACACTTTAATTGCTTAATTGTGTCTGAGCAACTAGTAATCAAAATCAAACTTGTGAAGGAATGCTAAACTAACAAGTGAGACCCAAAAAGAAAATTCCATAATTTTGTTCATCTGTAGAGGATTGAACAATCCTTTGCTTGTATCATGGTATATAATTCTTCTTGAGTGGTGTAGCAATCTGAGAGTTACAGACAGATGATGTTTGATGTCTGTCTAATATTAGGCAACATCTGGAAGTTTCTATTTTTAAGAAATAGGCTAGGCCTCTGAAAATGCAAAATTGTAAATAGATAATAATGTTATACTGAAAAAAAAAAACTGTATTTTTTTTATTGTATAAATATTTCATACCACACGTATTTCATATGTATGATGTTGTCTGTGTGGTATATATGTGGTCATTGTAGGGTAACATAACACTGCTGTCTGTAACAGCTTTGATAAATACCCGTCCTTCATCAGAAACTCAATTTTGTCCTCTGGTACATTTGCATTCAGCCAGCGAAAGAATGTTTCAATGATTGAATGAATTTTCAGTGGCATCTTGTAGGCATCATAAGTTGAATCAATGCATCTGCTGTGTAAAAGCATACTTTAGAAGATTTTGTGAATCACTGGCAAACATTGAGAAAGACAAAAATTTAATCAAGTGTGGTTCTGAGATTTATTGGTTGTGGAATGAATAAAGTTGTTTGCTGGACCGGCTTTTATTTGTTTTGGTTATGTTGTTGTATTTTTGTATTATTTCTTTTGGCCATAAGGACCTGTGTGTATGCTTCTCAATTCCTCTAGTAATCCGTCCATCCATTTTCCATACAGCTTATCCTAAGCAGTTTTGCAGGGGAGCCTGGAGCCTATCCCGGGGGACTTGAAACACAAGGTTGTGAACACCCTGGATGGGGTGCCAACTCATCACAAGGCACAATCACACACACACACACACACACACACACACACACACACACAGAGAGAGAGAGAGATATTTACACACCCCTTCACACAGTATGGACACTTTGAAAATGACAATCAAATCTCTCAAATCTCTCTCATCATCATGTGACAAAGTATTTATATCAAAGCATAGATTTGATTTAAAAAATATTTGAGCACAAGGAATTAACAAAAGAATATTATATTAAAATGGTTACACATTACAGTGTATATTAAGGTGTATATTACACATTAAGGTGTATATTCACATATGCACTTATTTGTTGGTTAAGGTGGTTGGTTAGGTTGCTTATGTTTGCTTCTGTTAGGTACATTTAAGAATCTTTTTGAAATGCTCATTTTCTCATCAACACCTGCACTTTACAACTTACCAAAATAGACTATGCTTGTATCATTCTCACATTTTTATTTATTTATTTATTTATTTATTTTATTTTTTTTGGAAATCACACCTAGACTGCTTTGGGATTCTGCTCAGGCCTTGCCAGACTGCTTGTTTGGAAGTTGTATTGATGCTGAGGCAACACTAGAACAATCTGAAACAGCATCATCAATCAAGGCCTTCCAGGAATTTTGTGCAGAGCCCAGATTACATCTCAGCTGTATGAGCTATTGGGAATCTAGACTTATGCGGTGGGGTAGAAAATGATTTTTTAAACTTTATGCTGGATTAAACACAAGACTTTCTTTGAAGGCACTACTATGGGTAGGAAGGAATATTTGATGTTTACAAAATCAAATCATTCATTAAAGGTTTGTTTTTTCTATTCCCATGATTACAATGATTACAAACAGTGGTTTATTTGAGTGAGTACGAATCATGTATTAGTTCAAGTTAATATTGAAGCTATTGGTTCTTGCAGTTGGAACTCTACAGAGATGGCCTTGTAATGACTCTAGAGAAGTGAACTTCTATGTTAGAAAGATACTATAATGTACTATATTGCAAACTGAACACAAACAAAAAAAAAATATTAAAATAGAAGTCTATAGAAGTCTGTGAATTCAGCATTAATTTCAAAACCCAGTCCACAAGCTGAGTGAAACGATTATCATGATGTTTACCTGCTAGGGCGGCTGTGGCTCAGTCGGTAGAGCGGGTTGTCCACTAATCCACTAACCGTGGGGTTGGCGGTTCGAATCCCAGCCTGGGTGATCCCATGCCGAAGTGTCCTTGGGCAAGACACTGAACCCTAAGTTGCCCCCAATGGCAAGCTAGCACCTTGCATGGCAGCTCTGCTACCATTGGTGTGTGAGTGTGCTCTCATTAGTAAGTCTATTGTAAATGTAAAAATGATATTTCTGTAAAGCTGCTTTGAGACAATGTACCATTGTAAAAAGCGCTATACAAATCGATAAATTTACAAAGAAGCTATTTAAAATTCCATTGGTCATAACCGTTGCTTGAAATTCTTGTATATTATGATTCACATGATATGATTTATATGATATGATTCATATCATTTAATACATCTTTACATACACAACAGCAAAGGACTAGAAGGTCAGCTGTACAGGTCAACCTGGCAGTAAATGTCAGAATGACAAGACTGAAAACACAGCTACTGTTCTTAGATTTAACATATTTAAAAATGGAGAATACATTCCTATTTACAGAATTCTTTCTTCAGGACTTGTTGGAATGTGAGAGCATTTGCTCAGATAATGGTGACTACATTCTAATTTATTCAGTGACTTCAATCACAATCATAATATTAAAATAATATTGATAATTTTACTATTACAATCATTGCAATCATTTCCATGGTCACTATTTGGAAACTTAATCACACCGTACTCGCGTTATCAATAATGTTCCCATACATTATGTTGTGAAAACAGCAGCTGAATTCATTGTCATTCCTAAAAGAAGTAAGCATAAGTGATAAGTGATCAGAATTAAAATGCTAAAAATGCAATAGAAGTGTTATCTCTGTTTCTAAACATGCATATGCAGTTTCATGCATATTCTATATAGGCTAGGAAAGTCTTTTGTATTAATACCCAGTGTTCTGAACAAAATGTTTGTTGTAATGTTGACTCCCCCAGTTATAAATCTATCCTATTTATAGACATTGTTGTGTCTATACTTTCTGGGACATTTTCCCTCCACTTCCCGCTGCTGGATCACCACTCCCTTGGTGTTTTGGTATATGTTTTAGATGTAAAGGACATAATGTATCATTTTATATAACACAAGATTTTGATCACAGGATTTAAAATCAAACTAATTTAGTACAAAATGTGTTCTGTCTCATATATCCAGTATCTTTAAATCCATATGAGAAAGAATACGCATTTATTGTAGCTCTGTAACTGTTAGAGAGATGGACAGAAATGAAAGAGGAAGAAAGAATTCCAAATATCCTGTTTATCCTTCATAAGTTATTTAGAGGGGACCTCCAACTGAATGCCTAATTGAATTGTTCTGGTGCACAAAATGTGGCCATGCCTGGATAGGCTCATGCAGAGCTGCTCAAATTGTGTTTGTATATGCGCGCCTCTGGGACCCAATCGAAAAATTGACCATCTGGAAAAAAAAAGGCGATATGGCAGGAGTTTTATGGATTGGCATCCTGTGAAAGAACATTATCCATGCATATGCTCTGTTCCAAAGAAATACCTCTAACAGACAGGGTGTATACAAACACGCCACCTACTCCCTGCACTTTTGTCAACCGCAAGGACACACTCCCAAAGCAACCGCTCGACCTTTCTGCATCATTACACTACAGAGATGAAAGTTTCATTAGTGGACATGCACATACAGCATGCAAACAGAAAGGCAAATACTTCATAAGGTGTTATGAGGCTATTATTCTAGATAAATGGCAGTTCAGCAGTAAACCAATTCTGTTTAACACAAACACATGATTTATACTCTTTTATATTATAACAAAATACTGGTTTTTTTTATTGCACTGTAAATGATTAGGCAATTTGAGTAGTGCACTAGTTTACAGTAAAATAACAGATTTATATCTAAAATATTAGGTAGGTGTGAGTGGTTGAAAAAATTCTCCTTGTGTTAACATCTACAATTTTGTGGATTGTTTTTGTGTCTAAATATTTTATGCACACACAAACCCTATTTGCTTATAGTGTAAACTTGTAATTCACTGAAATTCATCTAGAAGTTAGAGTTATATCCATACGCTCTTACAATTAAAGGTTCCAATTAGAAGCCCCGGGTGGAATGTATATCCAGGTTGTAATATCGAATGAATGTGTGCGGCATAGTCCACGACACCACCGCACACACATCCTGTAAGGGTACTCCATTGAGGAGGTGAAAACCTGACACCCCCCCATGGAGTGAGCTTTTATGACCAGAGGCGTAGTGAGATGGATTGCCTCATAAGCGTAGAGATTGCTTCCACTATCCAATTAGTGATGCACTGCTTAGACACAGTATCACCCCTACTGTCACCGCCAAAGCAGACCAGCAGCTGCTCCAACTTATGCAACTGGCTGGAGGAGTGGACGTAAGTACAGAGAGTCCTTACTGGACAAAGTAGGTTCCGGTGTGAGGAACGGAGGAGGGCAGAAAGCACTCAACACAATCTGGCAGCAGATGTAAGCACTTTAAGAATATGATCTGGCCTAAGATATAGGAAGGCCTTGGATAATCGAGGGCGAAGTCAAGGTAGCATGGGGCAACAGAGAGAGCTTGCAGATCTCCTACTCGCTTGAGAGATGTCAGGGCCAGCAGAAGAGCTACCTTTAGACTCAGAAGCTTCAGTGAGGCTGATTGTAAGGCCTTAAATGGGGCACCTGACAGATCTTCCATGACCAAAGAAAGGTTCCAGTAAGGTATGCATGGTCTGTAGATAGCATCAAGCATAAACCTCAAAGTTAGAGGATGTTGCCCCACATAAATAGGGGTGTGGCGGCTGAAATGGCAGCCATGTAGACCCTGATTGTATAAGGAGCCAACCCTGCTGAGAACTGTCCTTGTAAGAATGCCAGGACTGTGGCTATTGTGCAGTTCACTGGATCTAGCTGACATTCCTCACACTACGAGATGAAACGTCACCACTTGAGCGCATACAAGTTTCTTTAGGGATGGTGCGCTACAGTTCAACATGGTCTCTAGAACATCAGGGGTGAGACCAGAATACCAGAATACTGGTGCCAGCCACACTGTTTCCATAGTTCTGGTCAAGGGTAATAAATCAGCACTCCAGCCTGAGATAGTAGACCCCTGCAGATGAGAATCTCCCAAGGAGTGCTGCCTAGCAGGGATATATCTCTGAGAACCATATTGGAGCTGGCCAACTAGCAGCAGGTATTGCAGTATTGGTGAACTCTTGTTAGAACTTGTGGGAGCACAGCAATCAGGGGAAAAGCATACAAATGTGACCTCGGCCGTGTGTACTCCATGGCATCCAGGCCCAATGGTGCGGTAGGAGTGAGGGCAAACCAAAGCAGAGAGTGTGTTGTCTCCTTGGAGGCAAACACATCCACTTGCACTTGGCTGAACCTCCATCATATGGACTCCACCTCCTGAGGCTGTAGCCTCCAACCAGTTGTCCATTTAGTTTAAAACACGGATGCCTTGGAGTCGCAAGGGAGTCAGAATGGCATCCTTGCATTTTGTGAAGGTGCGAGGGGATAAAGCTAGCCGGTTGGGAAAAACCCAATATTGGTACCCATTGCCTCCAAACATGTATCCCAGGAACATCCTGTGACTGGGCGATATTTCTCTGTGGAAATATGTGTCTTTTCAATCTATCATCAAAAACCAGTCCTCAAACTGAATCTGTGGAATGATAAGTTTGAGCATCAGGATCTTGAACCCGGTGTCTGCTTAGCACAAGACAATAATGACACCCCTCAATGTGTGGTCTTAGACAACTGTTCAGCTCACGGTCTCTGGAGCGGCCCTCATCTAGAGAGGCATATAAATTGTCTAGAAATTTGGTCCATATTTCTAATACTGATATTCCTTCTTCCTCAATTGAGAGGTCACTGTATGTTTACAGACAACACACCGGTGTCTCATATATTGACCACCAGGGAGGATTATGTCCGCACCCCCTGTTCAGGCAGGCACAGCTAATTCTTCTCTGGGCAGAAGGCATGTTTGTCAGTGAGTGCAATGTACATTCTGGGAATATGGGGAAAGACATCTGTTGAGGCAGGGCTGAGGCCCAGGAATTGGTGGTTCCATCCACAAGTTGGGACTGTATTGGGACTGTATTGGTCAATTGGGACTGCATGTCTTCGCCTCCGAGGAGACAACACACGGCCCGCTGTGGTTCGCCCTCACTCCTCTCACACAATTAGGACGCCATGGTGCACATGTGGCCGAGGTCACATCTGTACACTTTTCCCACAATCACTCTGCTCCCACAAGTTCTAGCAAGAGTTTGCCAAAACAGTCTGTCTGCTGCTAGTAGCACCTTATTGGCCAGCTCGAATATGGTTCTCAGAGATAACATCATCAGAGATAGCATTCCTTGGGAGATTCCAATCCGCAGGGATCCACTGTAGATCCAGTGAACTGTGCAATAGCTACAGTCCTGGAGTTCTTATAAGAACGTTTCTCAGCAGGGTGGGCTTCTTCTACAATCAGTGTTTAAATGGCCAAAATTTCAGCTTGCCACACCCCTGTTGATGGAGCCTCCGTGGACAACATCCTACCATGCCAAGGTTTATGCATGGTGGCAGGAGAGTGAGGCCCGTCTGCAGGCTGCACATACCTTCCTGGGACCTTTCTATGGTCCTGGAAGGTCTGTCAGGGGCCCTTGTTGAGCCCTTATAGTCAGCTGCTGAGAAGCTTCTGACTCTAAAGGTAGCTCATCTGCTGGCCCTGACATCTCTCAAGTAAGTAGGAGATCTACAAGCACTCTCTGTTGCCCCTTCCTGCCTTGACTTTTCCAATGGATTAACCAAGGCCTTCCTGTATCCTATGCCGGATCATATTCTTAAGGTCCCTACATCGGCTGCCCACCCATTCTGCCCTACTCCATTCCCCACACCAGAACAAGAGAGAATGCACCTGCTGAGTCCAGTAAGGGCTCTCTGTACTTATGTCCACCACTCCAGACAGTGGAGTTGATGCTGTGTCAAAGCAGCACATCTCTAACTGGAAAATGGAAGCAATCTCTATTGCTTATGAGACACACTACACCTCTGGGCATAAGGGCCCATTCCACTAGGGTGGTCGTCTCCGAGAAGGCTTTGTCCAAAAGGAGTGTGTTTACAGGATGTGTGTGCTGCTTCAGGGTGGTCTACACAACAAATATGCATTCTTTGTTACATCCTGTATATTCATTCCAACCTGGGCTCGAGTGTCTTGCAGTGACCCTTGGGCTTGGGTCTTTTTGAACAGGCCGTTATGCTAAACGCAATGTTGAATATCCCCTTGAAAGGGAACATCTGGTTTACGCTTGTAACCCTCTTCCCTGAAAAGGGAATGAGACATTGTGTAGATTTGTCATACCAGGGCAGGCCTTCGCTTCAGATAATAGAGGCTGATGGTACGGTTCACAGATGCCATATTGATATCACGCGATGTGCTTAATTGCCACGTCAACTGATCATGGCAGGCCTATTAATAGGTATGATTTTACACAAGCTTCACATGCCGGTCACGCACTTGTACACTCCCATAGTATTATGCTAAACGCAATGTCAAAGTTCCCTTTGAAAGGGAACATATGTCCCAAAGGGAAAAGTTTCTTATCTGTACAGTGCTCCAAGTTTACTAATTCATTACAGTCTCTCTTAACATGACAAACAAACAAACACATTGCATCAACTGATTAAATGGGATGGAGGGAACGGGATGCTTCTTGTCTGCACATAAGATGAGAAAAAAATATATTATTAATTATCACTGACTACGTTTACATGGACAGCAGTAATCTAATTATTGACCTTAATCTAAGTAAGAAAATAATGTGATTAAGGTGTTTACATGAGTCACTTTTAGAATACGCTTGTCATGTACCCGTTTTACATGTTATAGATCATAATTAGATTAAGAGCCCGCATCATTAAGTCACCGGGTCACGCCCATCGACGTCCCTCCAGAATTTCACGTATCAACATACAGTTCATCTTCGTTATGGTACCGTATACAGTTTTGGGTGTTTTTAGTTTTTTTGTTGTTTTTTTTTTTTTACAAACGCTTTAAGTGCAGTTAATTATTTGTCATGCTATACGTGCTAATATACAACTACTTGAAGCCATATAGACAACTGCTTGAAGCCGTGGGTGTGTCCCAAATTGCGTAGTTACCGTCTATATAGTAGCCGAGATGCATGTATTTACCCCCACTACAGGCCTATAGTAGGAAAGTATGTGATGTGGGACGTGGCCAAACTCTCTTGTTTGCCGTAAAACATATAACAGCGATGTGTGATCGTGTTCTGTCACAAAATGCGGTGAAAACTCTCACACGACATTTATAATTACACAACATATAAATTTATGATTAAAGTGTTTACATGTTTGTAATACATGTCCAGAATATGACAAAAACAGGAGTAACCTGTCTTAATTCGATTAGAGCTTACTTAGACTATGACCTTAATTAGATTAAGGTTGGAGTTTACATGGTAAGTTTTTTTAACCAAAGTATGGTCTTAATTAGATTAAGAGTGGATTATTGTTGTCCATGTAAACATACTGACTGACACAACTATTAAAAAGTGTTAAAATAGTGGAAAGTGTCCAAAAAAATTATTCTGAGAAAAAAAAAAGCTTTCCCAATGTAAAATAAATAGTATTCGCAGTATTTCTCAGTGGATGAGCCACCAGACTGATTTCAATGACTGTTTAAAAAAAAGTATTAGAATTAATAAATACTACCACAGGAAGAGGAAAAAAATAAAAATGCAGAGCAAGGAACTTAGAAAGAAAGAGACTGTCAGAAAAAAAAAACTACTAAAAAGGACAGCAAAAGAGAAATGGAAGCAAAAACAAGAATAAGTAGGATTAAATGCAGACCAATCTTTATTTTTTATTTAAAGGAAAAAGTTAAAGGAAAACTGGATTTCTTATGGCTTACATATAGGACCGGGTGACCAGGACAGCTCCTAGCCCTGTCTCAGAGGCATCAGTGTGGGCTGTGAAGGCAGGTTTAAGTCGGGATTCCGAACTGGGGATCTTGTGAGTGCCTTCTTCAGGACTTTGAATGCCCACTCCACCACTCTGGCCTTTACTGGTGAGATATGAGAGGGGAGAGACTAGAGAGGAAAAGTTAGGCACAAACCTTCTGTAATATATAAATAAAACCAACCCTGCTTACCAGGCTTTTGCAGGCAGTAGTTTACTGGGCCCATCCTCTTCAGGACTTTGTAAGGTCTTTGCCAGGGAGCCAGGAACTTACAGGCGGCGTTTGGGAGTAGGAGGAGTGCCTGGTCACCTAGCTGAAACTCTCTGGGCAGGGCTGGCTGTCACTGGAGACACCCTCTGCAGAATGCCCGGACCTCGGTGGTCATGCAAGGCCAAAGCTTCTTAATGGTGTTCCGGGGCCCCTGGTGACACCCCCCCCCCCCTCCAGCCATTGTAAATGGGCCAGGTGAATCAGAAGCTGGGTCTTAGAGCGGGGGACTATGAGGAGGTTTCAGGTCTGGCATCGGCATTCTGTCTGGAAGTAGAGCAACCCCCTCTTCACCAGAAAATAGGAGGCAGTCAGTCTTTGCTCAGGGTACTGGTTAACCCCTTCTATCTGCTGCACCTGGCCCCAACAGGATCATGGTGTTCCCAGAGCCTTAGGAAGGAGTTTACCATTCACCCTGATGGAGATGGTAGATGCATCGGGGGGCCTCAAGGTGTGGAGGGCAGGTCCAGCTCAGTGGGCATGGGCTCATCTCAGGGCATTCCATAGTTGGGGTGGCTGTCAGGACATATCTGCTCCCGGTAAAGCTCCACTTTAGTCCACACATGGTGTGGGCCAGGGAGGCCCTCTCGTTTTCCTCTTGTGCCCTAGCCACCCTCGAGAGCATCAGCAGATTGGTGTTTCTTTAGCTGCAGGAGCTCCTGTGTGGCGATCTGAAGACTCTGTGCCAGCACCTGAGTGACTGCCTGCTGCTAGATGTTGGTCTTGGCAAGCGAGCTGGAGCAGGCTCAAAGTGGGACCCAGGGAGCACGATACTGGCAGTAGGTACTGGCCGAGGGTGCAGCGTGGCCAGGGGGCTTCTTCTTCAGCACTGTCGGAATCCTTGTCGGCTTCTTTAAAGCATAAGGATAAAGAAGAGTCAGAATTAACATCACTAGAGAACAGTTAACCTCTCTTTGCTGACACTGCTGTTCATCTGTGTTGCATTGAGTCAACAAACTTCTATCACCTAGTGAGACGTATTTCAGCTCACGATGAATTAACTACATTCCACAGTATCAATTGAATTTTTGGGTTTTGCTTCAGAAGCTGCATTTTTTATGTCATCTCACAAGTTTTAAATCCATGATCCCTGGTATACGATAAATAGGTCCAACGCTGTAGTATGAAAAACGGATACCATGTTTTTTTGCGCAACCATGCTTCACTGTCTTCGATGTGATGTTTTGGCTGCTTTATTCCAAAGTTGGCTCTACCTACTTATATCTGGATCTGCCTGTCTGCCTTCCCTGTCTGTTTGCTGGTGCTTGCTATTTTCTCTCCCCATGGGATCTCCTGTCCTGAGCCTTCCAGTGTGGAAAAGCTACCGGAATGGACAAAATTTTTTTGGATCATTCTCACATCTGTCATCCAATGGCCTCAATGATTTGGTATACAGTGGCTAAACTTCTACAACTGTGCCTCTGCCTCTCCAAGCCACTATCACTGCTGCATTCCTGCCAGGATATTGTCTACATACTGCACCATAAATATGTCCATCATATAACTCAGATCACCTTTCCATGAAAGATGACCGTAGGTTTAACTTTCTTTGTTTTTCTGAGGCTTGGCAGTATAAGGATGATTTTCACAACTCAATCAGTCTACCCCTCCTGGGTACATCTGCAAACCCCAAGAATCAGGTCATGGCAGAGGTCTTGCAATAATATACAATAATATATAGAAAGTGTTGCACTTAACTCTGCCTGAATTCACTTCGAGTCTGTTGCCTTACAGATTAACGGCCCAGTTCCAACTGTGCTTCTTAATGCATATCGTCCACCTAAGGCCAACACTAACTTTTTAACAGACTTTTTTGCCTTTTTAACTTTTATCAGCTCCCTGTCTTCTAATCATTGTTGCTGATTTTAATGTACATGTTGACAGTGCATGCCATAAATGTATGAGGGACTTCTTATCATGTCTTGATATATTTGGCATACAACAATGTATCAATTTTCATGCACATTGGAAAGGTCATGCAATCAATCTCGTCTGTTGCTCTGGTATAACACCCCACAGTTTTGCTGCTTCTGACACAACCTTTTCAGATCATATGCTGGTGTGTTTTAATGCCCACTTAACTCTATCGAAAAGTAATCAATGTTGGACCATTTAATTCTGGAATATCAAAAATATTGATGTATCGGTACTTAAAACCCTCCCTATCTATCCACTCCTGTTGATCTGGTATTTCACTACAATAATGGACTTCAGTCACTTTTTGATATCTGTGCACTTCTAAAAACCAGGACTGTTAATTTGTCAATGCAGCTCTGTGATACACACCTGAACTTCGCCAGCTAAAAGCTTCACATCTGCATTTCAAAACTGGACTTGTATTACACAAAGAAATGTATGCTGAGCATATTAAAAAATATATAAATCTGTTCCTTCTACAGCTAAATCAAACCATTACTTAAATTGAATCACGTCCAGTGAAGGGACTGTCCAAATTATTTTCTCTGTGATTAATAATTGAATGATGAATTTTAAAGCCCCCTGATCCTCTCCCGTCATACTTGCATTTAACTGCACTATGTGATGCTTTTGTTTTAAACATTGTTAACACAAAAATAGAACATATTCACCAGTCACTGTATGCTTTGAAACAAGCCTGTTATTCTTCTTGTCTCAGTTCTCCTCTACTTCTATCTTCTACGCTCTCCACTTTTAAAATTCCTACAATAGATGAGGTAAGTAAAGTCATTCAAAAATCTAAATCCACTAATCCTAGCTCACTAGGACGTATACTTCGCGTCTGCATTCGGTGTGTGTTTGAGCTTTATTCTGACTGTCAGATGGTGGTGCATTCTGGGAACTTGAGTCCGGCGCGGGCTGAGACGTCACAGAGCCCCCCCCAAAGGGATCCCACTGGGAGCCAAATGCATTCTCGGTCTCCCCCGTGGCCGGGGCCGTGGAAGAGTCGGATGGTCCTGGTGGAATTCCCTGAGCATTTGCGGATCGAGGATGTCTCTCCGGGGAACCCAGCTCTGCTCCTCCGGCCCGTAGCCCTCCCAATCCACTAGATACTCCACGGAGCCACCTCTTCTACGTCGTGAACGGAGTATCCAATGTACTTGGTAGGCGGGCTGCCCGTCAATCTCTAGGGGCCTATGGGGAGTGACCAACCGCACCTCGGCGGGGAGAGGCCCATTCACCACGGGTTTGAGCTGCGACACATGAAAGGAGGGGGACAGCCGACTGTGACGGGGCAGGGCCAATTGGTAAGTCACTTCGTTGACCTTTTTGAGAATCTTGAACGGACCTGTGTATTTCAGTGCCAGTTTCCTGCCGCTCGGCGGCGCTTTCAGGTTGCGAGTGGCTAGCCACACTCGGTCACCTGGCACATAAGCAGGAGGGTCGTTGCGTCGCCGATCTGCCTTTCGTTTGTATATGGCCGAGACTGCCTTTAGGCGTCGATGGGTCTCTGCCCAGACTCGCTCACTTTTACGAAACCACTGGTCCACAGCAGGCGAGGGGGTGGACTCCGCGTTCCACGGGAACATGGGGGGTTGGTACCCCAGCATACACTGGAAAGGAGTAAGTCCGGTGGCGGAATGCCGGAGGGAGTTCTGGGCGTACTCGGCCCACGGCAGGAAGGTACTCCATTCATCGGGATGATTGGAGCAGTACGATCTTAAAAACCGGACCAGCTCTTGGTTCACTCTTTCCGCTTGCCCGTTGCTCTGTGGGTGGTACCCAGAGGTGAGGTTGACCGTGACACCCAGCTTTTTCATAAATCCCGCCCAGACTCCAGACGTAAACTGTGGACCCCGGTCACAAACGATCTCCTCGGGAATCCCGAAGTATCTAAACACGTGTTGGAACAGGAGTTCGGCTGTGGTGAACGCAGATGGGAGACCGGGCAACGGCAGGAAGCGCACGGCTTTGGAAAATCTGTCCACTATGACACATACCACCGTCTGGTGCTGGGACGGGGGTAGATTAGTGATGAAGTCAATCGCTAAGTGAGACCAGGGGCGTTCGGGCGTGGGTAGGGGCACCAGTTTCCCGGGAGGGAGTGAACGGGGAACCTTGTGTTGTCCACACGTGGAACAGGAGGACACTATTCGAGAGACGTCTCTGTCCATCCCTGGCCACCAGTATTTCTCTTGTAACAGAGCACGGGTGCGGTGGATCCCGGGGTGACCCGTCCCCGGAACCGAGTGCGCCCAGATGACTAGGTCCTCTCGGTAGTTCTCAGGGACGAACAGACGTCCTTCGGGACACTCCGGTGGTACCTGCGAGCGTGGGACCTGCACCAGCTGTTGATCTACTTCCCACTCGAGGGTGTTACAGACACGAGCTGGGTCGATGATATACTCCTCTTGTGTGGAGCGTAACGTCTGGTGCTGTCGAGAAAGGGCGTCGGCTTTGACGTTTTTGGACCCTGGCCGGTATGATAGCACAAAGTCAAACCGGTTGAAGAAGAGGGCCC
>JAFFST010050556.1:152303-162381 GCA_022414735.1 Noturus placidus | reverse complement strand
CTTTTACAAATAATTGGTTCTCCAGTAGACGGGCCAGGACCTGCCGGACATGTTGGACATGCTCCTCTAGAGTATTAGAGTAAATCAGGATATCATCAATGTAAGCGATGACATAGCGCCCAAGCATATCTCGTAAAACGTCGTTAATTAAGCACTGGAAGACTGCTGGAGCGTTAGAAAGCCCAAACGGCATTACCCGGTACTCATAGTGACCAGAAGTGGTGCTGAACCCTGTCTTCCACTCATCCACCTTCCTGATCCTGATTAAATTGTAGGCACTGCGCAAATCGAGCCGCGTAAAGAGTTTAGTGGAACGGAGTTGTTCCAGGGCGGACGGAACTAGTGGTAAGGGGTACCGGTATTTCACAGTGCACTGGTTGAGACCTCGATAGTCAATGCAGGGTCAAAGTCCCCCTCCCTTCTTACCCACAAAAAAGAATCCAGCGGAGGCGGGTGACGTGGATGGGCGTATGTAACCCTGCTGCAGAGCCTCTTGGATATACTCCTCCATGGCCTCCTGTTCTTTGACAGTCAAAGCATAAATCTTCCCCCGGGGAGGGGTGACGCCTGGAAGCAGGTCAATCTTGCAATCGTTCTCCCTGTGAGGCGGGAGTCCGGTGGCCTTTGTCTTACTGAATACTTCCAGGAGGTCGTGGTACACCCTCGGGATTTGTGTTGTTTGTTCCGGCTCGGGGCTCTCGATGGATGTGGAAGACAGAGGAATTACTGGGGGTTGAATGCAATGTCTGAGGCATTGGGAGGACCATTGTAGGATTTCATTTTGTGCCCAGGCAATCAGAGGGTTGTGTAGTTTTAGCCATGGAAGGCCGAGGACCACGGGGTGCTGTGCCGTTTCTATAACATAAAAGCTGATGCTCTCGTAATGCAGGGCGCTCACTCTTAACTGCAGTGATGCTGTGCGGTGTGTGATTAGGCCCTTCCCGATGGGTGCCCCATCGATGGCCTGAATGTGTCGGGGGTTGGGTAGTGGCTGGATCGGCAGGTCGTACTGTGTGGTGGTTTGCCGAGAGATAAAGTTCCCGGCCGCTCCTGAGTCAATTAGTGCTTCTACCACAAAGGAAATGTGGGATGAGGTCACTACTACTGGAAAGGTGAATGCTGCCTGTAGTGCCCCTATTTCGACTGCAGGTTCACTTACCTCCTGGGCTGATTGTGGTTTGTGGGGGCATTGCCTCAGGAAGTGCGTTGCTTCCCCGCAGTACAGACATCTCTTCTCTCTAAGACGTCTTTCGCGTTCTTGCACGCTTAAGCGGGTTTTCCCCACTTCCATAGGCTTGTCGGCACCGCCCTGCGCCGGGCCCCGGTCAAGACTGCGCAGCTGTGGCCGGCCTTTCAGAAGACGGTCCAGTCGAATGGCCAGAGTAATCAAGGCGTCCAGGTTGCCCTTGTCGTCCCGACACGCCAGCTCCGTAATGACATCCTCATTCAGCCCCTGCCTAAATGCGGTCTTAAGGGCTGGATCGTTCCAGCCACTCCGGGCGGCTAGCGTCCGGAATTCCAATGCATAGTCGGCTACGCAACGTGTACCTTGTTTCATCTGCCACAGCTCCTCTCCTGTCTCCCGACTGGTCGAGGAGTGGTCGAACACCGTGCGGAACCGGGCTGTAATTTGTTCATAGGTGCGGGTGGAGCCCCCCCCCTGAAGCCATTCCGTCGTCGCCCACTGGAGGGCTCGTCCCGTCAGTAGCTCCATAAAGTGGACACTTTTCTGCTGGTCGGTCATATCCGGGTACGAAGAAAAGTATAGGGAACACTGAAGGAGAAAGCAAGAGCAACGGGCGGGATCTCCGTCATATTTTTCAGGAGACAGAGTGGGCAGTGCGCGAGGAGAAGCGTGCGTGGGGGGCGTGGTGGCAGCCGCGCCAGACTGTACTGCGAGTGCAAGCCTTGCAACATTCTCATTGAGTGCATTGATCTGTGCAGCTTGCGCGCTAAGCATTCTTTCATGCCCCTCGAGGGCCGCGGTCAAACGCGGCTCTTCTGCTGTGTCCATATCTAGGCAAAGTATTCTGTCACATACCGGTTGGGTTGGTTGGACAGCAATCGCGGGAGATCAGGCGGGAGTCAGGCGATCAGGCGGATACCACTGGGGAGATGGATGAGGCGAGAATCAAAGTCGAGAAAACAGGCAAGGGTCAGGCGATCGGGCGAATAATCCAAACGGGGCTTCAGACGGAGTAGTAAACAAGAAACGGTAAACTGGGTCGAAAACACAGAAATCAAACACGGGTAATGAATGCTCGGTAACTCTAGGAATAGCTCACTAGGACGTATACTTCGCGTCTGCGTTTGGTGTGTGTTTGAGCTTTATTCTGACTGTCGGATTGGCTTCAGGTGTGCAGCCTAGAATTCCGGGGAACCAGAGCACATGCGCGCTGGCGGTGCATTCTGGGAACTTGAGTCCGGCGCGGGCTAAGACGTCACAATCTATTTCTGCTTGGTAGTATTTTCAGAAAATTCTGTGTGTATTTCCACTGTTATGCTGATGACACCCTGTCTTCTAGGCCCACTTGTGTTCTTACTCTGCCCTTTCATTTTAATTGTCTGCCTGAAATTAAAACTTGGTTTTCAAAAAAACTTCCTTAAACTTAATAACAACAAAATTGAAATTCTACCTGTTGGTTCAAAAAAAAATCTTACAAAGTCAAATTGTTTCTCTATGTCTATTGACAATTTTCCAGTCTCCCTCTCTATGCAGGCTAAGAGATTGGGTGTTATCTTTGACAATACTCATTTGAAGCTTACGTTAATATTACTCAGATAGCATACTTCAGTATACATCACATTAGCCACCTACTTCCAGCCCTCTCGA
Source organism: Noturus placidus (assembly GCA_022414735.1). NCBI lineage: Eukaryota > Metazoa > Chordata > Actinopteri > Siluriformes > Ictaluridae > Noturus > Noturus placidus. Next base: position 159,548 of record JAFFST010050556.1, on the reverse strand, counting down.
CAAGGAGCACTGCCATAATTATCCATGCCCTAGCCACATCATGCATTGATTATTGTAATTCTCTTCCATAGGGTCTTCCTCTCAAACCCTTACATAACTTCAGTTAGTTCAGAACATGGCTACACGAATCATCTCTATAACTCCTCTGATTGAGCACATGTCCCCTGTCATTCAACATTTGCACTGGCTTCCTTTTAAACAATGCATTGAATTTAAGATTTTACTTCTTATTAGGCACTACACAACCTGGCTCCTTCCTATTTGTTTGATCTTCTTTCCATATACACTCCCACTGTACTCTTAGATCATCTTAAATCATCATTTACTTGTTCTCCCTTGCATGTGTTTATCCTCTATGGGGTCTTGAGCTTTTAGCTAGCAGCCCTTCAGTTATGGAACTTGCTTCCACAGGATATTTGAAACTGTGAAACTCTTTCTGTTTTTAAATCTCACCTAAAAACACACTTTTTTCAGAAATGCTTTCCAGTGACTGTATCTATGCATCTTTTTATTGTTTGTGGTGTTTTTAAGCCTGCATTGAGGGCCTCTGTGTTTTTAAGCCTAAACTGATGACCTCCTGTTATATTAAGTTTTATGTGTTCTATTACTTGTAAGGTGTGCTTGAGTGGCAGGAAAGGTGCCTATAAATAAAATGTATTCTTATTATTATTATTATTAATAATAATAATAATAATAATAATAATAATAATAATAATAATAATAGTAGTAGTAGTAGTAGTAGTTATAGTAGTATTCACAGTATACAGTGGCTTGAATTCAATGCCCAGGGGTCTCCTGACGTACTGCCGTTAACAACTAGAACCGAGAGGAACAATTTTACTCTCATCAGTCCAAGTAATGTTATGCCATTTCTCTTTGGGCCAATCAATGTGTTCCTTCGCAAATTTTAACTAATTCTGCACATGCCATTTTTTCAACAATGGTACTGTACAGTGGCTTCTCTCTGATAGCTTAGCTTTGATCAAACAGCTTCAGACTGTAACAGTACTTACAGGTAATTGTAGATCATCTTTGATCTTTCTGGAGATGATAATTGGCCGAATCTTTGCCATTCTAACTATTCTTCTATCTGTTTTAGCAGTAGTTGCTCGTTTTCTACATCATGTTTTGGTTTTCTGCTGTCATTTTAAAGCATTTGAGATCATTTTAGCTGAGAAACCTATAATTTGCTGCACTTCTTTATGTGTTTTCCCCTCTCCAATCAACTTTTGAATTAAATAACATTTGGAATGGCCCATTTTACTTAGCAATTCAGAAGAAAATATATTTTATATCAAGGCATGAAACATTTGCTTCCATTCTTTCTTAATAAAGGACAATTAAAGACACCTGTTTTTCCACAAAATTAATGAATTCTCTAATTAAACTTGTCATGACAGTAGGGTCTGTTGTTTTTCTATTAAACTATTACATCTACAAATAATTATATGCAATGCAGATGTAGCCCTACCTACTGAAGACTTGACTCATTCTGTAATGTCTAGGAATAGTGGTACTAATATAAGTCATCAGTGAGGGTGTACATCCCAAATTTAACCCTATAATTCTGTGTGAAATTAAATACCTGTAACGAAATGAAGGCGAAGACAGAAGTCAAAACATGATTAGGCAGAGAGACGAGGTCAAAAAACGAGAGCAAAGTCAAAACCAGAAAAAAACATACACAATATCAAGGCTTGGTATAGACAGAGAGCTAGTCAACTGAGTGAATATTTCAACTCAATGTGGATGCAGCAGATTTTTGTGGATGCAGAGTCCAAGAGGCCCTACATGAAAGGGAATATTCTCCATAATTCAAGTCACATGTGGCGAGACATGATGTACTCCATCATCGGGTATGTCAAGGAGGAGCCTTCCAACCAGGATGGAATAATCTCCCATATTCCCTCCCCCACTGTGGATCTCGTCCAGCCTGCCGTGTCGGTGGAGAACATTGTTCAGCATTCCTGTTCACCTGAGGAGGCTGCTCAGTCTCCCTGGTCAGCTGAAGACATTGCGCCACCTCCCATGAGCTCCACATTTTTTCCCTTCTCTGCCTCGGATGTCACTACACCAGGCCCCGCTTTGGACATCACTCCACCTTCCTACTCCACTGAGAACGTCACTCCGCCTTTCTGCTTGCTTGAGGATGTCGCTCTGCCTTCCTGCTCCTCTGAGGACGTCGCTTGATATCCATGCTCCGCTGAAGATGTCACTCCTTTTCTTTGCTTAGTGCCATATGTCACTGCCCCTTCTTGCTCCACAGAGGACATCACTCCCACCTCATGCTTCACGGAGAGCATTGCTCCTCCTTCTGGCCTCACAGAGAATCTCACTCCCCCCTCTGGCCTCGCAGAGAATTTTGCTCCTCTTTCTGGCCTCGAGGAGAACTTTGCTTCCCCCTTGGACCTCATGGAGAGCGTTGCTCCCCTCTCTAGCATCATGGGGAATGTTCCTTCCCCTTCAGGCTCTGCCTTGAGCTTTGTTCCTCCTGCTGGCTGTGCATTAGTCATCGCTCCTCATTCAAGACAGACCGGGGATATCATGTCATCTCTCTGCAGTGCGGAAAACAAGGCTCACCCACAATCACGGTGTGGTTTCCCTCTAAATTGAGAACCTCTTGTTCAGGTCTTTCAGCCAACCTTTCTCCCTCAAACTCTGACTTTTCATTCCACCCCTTTTCATCTTCCTCACAGTCCTTTCTTTAGGTAACAGTGTCACGTCTGCAGCAGGCTTTGTTCTCAGAGTCTGACCCAGAGAAAGACGGTGATCCCTGTGCAAGATTTTGATGGATCCACTACCATCTTCCGCTCTCAAAGGAAACACAGGTAAGTTTGCTATTTGATTCTCAACAGTATAACGTACTGAACTACATTAAACGACTAACTTGTGTTTCCCTTGCAGCCCTAAGTTTCTTACCAAAACCCTATCTCACAATGTAAGATGTGAACCTACTGTACATCTCTGATCAAGTAGCTTCTTATTTCACTTATTATTTTTCCCAGCTGCTACCTCAGCCATCTCATATGCAGCCTTGGGTTCCTTCCTCATTTTTTTCACATATCTTTGATACACCTTGATGGACGTTCTATCACTCAAGAATCAGAACTTAAATCAACAGGCAAATGAGCTTCTCGCATTCAAAAAGTATGGAGGAAATCCAGTCACTTCATTCTAACTACATTTGTAAACATGACTGATATGCCAACTCCATTGCATCTTATGCTGTGGATTTAATGTCCCCAACATATCCAGTAATGTTCTATTGAACCGTTCCAGTTGCGGGTGATACGGGGTTGTACAGGACGTTTCCACCCACAGCAAGTTCAGTAGCGCCATTAAAAAGCCTTCTCCCAAAATCCCTCCTCTGATTAGAATGCATGCGCCTCAGCAGACCATAATGCACAAAGTACTTCTCCCAAAGCACCTTAGCCATGGTCCATACACGCATCATCGTACAATGATCTGAGCACAGTATTGGGGAACTTAAATGGCAACACCAACCGTTTTCTCCCTGCATTGTTTGCCACCTGACTATAGTGAAACTCCATTCTCCATTGTCAGCTTATCCCACTCTTTCAGGGACAGAGACAGATCTTTATGTACCTGTGTATCTACTTTGGTTGCATCACTCACTTCAAGTGTTTTCTACAGCACACCAAAACACGGATCACTCTGCTGTGCAAACAACAATTCAGCAGAGCTTAGCCATGGAATGAAAGCAGTGTTCAAAGTAGCTAAATCACAGTAAGCAGCAGGACACTTCCTGGAGAACAACCCAAAAAAGTAACCACTCTCTTTCTATTCATGCCATTCACCCCTTCCGACCCAGGCAGGTTACACACAGCATTCACACCGATTGACAAAATCTCATTCCATTTATGATCACCCACCCACCTCTAGTGAGGACATCAAGATAACACAACAACGTTTATGTTTTGTTTGCCAGATCAAAACTTCAGCTGGAAGTTATACAAAAACAAATCCACCATCCATCTATGTCCTGCCGCATCCAACTTGGCTGTAGTCTGGACATAAGTCAAGGGGTTATTGTTGGTTCACACTTCAAACTTTGCACTGCACAGGTAATCATGGAGTTTATCTAGGGCTGCGCGACTATGGCCAAAATGATAATCCAATTATTTTGATCAATATTGAGATCTCAATTATTTATCACAATTATTCATTGATTTTAGGGACAACATATTTTTATTGCAAATTTCACATTTAAATAAACAGACCGCTGCATTCACCTCCATGTTGTTCTACATTTCTGCTAATTTACAAATCTTTGCATCAAATTAGACTGATCCTTAAAGTGCATCATCTTGTAGAAGCAAAATATAAATAAAATTGTACCCAAAATATGGTACACACGTGGCGAAGGTAATGTCTGAATGCTATTACTTCCACTATCCGATTAGATCATTCACTCTGCTCCCACAGGCTCTAGTGAGAGTTTGCCAAGATCCTGCTAGGTCTGCGGTTAGTAGCACTAAATTGGCCTGCTCAAGTTTGGTTCTCAGAGATAATATCTCTGCTGGATGGCACTTCTGTTTACAGGGATCTATTGTCTCTAGCCAGAGCGTTGATTTATCACCCTGGGTCAGAATTATGGAAACTGTGGATCTGGCCCCTGAGGTGCACCAGCTCATAGATTGTGGTCTCACAGCTGTGGTTGTAGAGACAATGTTGAAACATCCATGAGGAAATTGTATGCGCTCAAGTGGCGACTTTTTGTCTTGTGGTGTTAGGAACATCAGTGATGCCCAATAACTGCATGATATCTACAGTCCTAAAGTTATAACAAGGACATTTCTCAGCAGGGTTGGTCAGGATCTATGTGGCTGCCATTTTGGCTAGCCACACCCCTATTGATGGAGCCTCTTTGGGTTAACATCCTCTAACTTCAAGGTTTATGCATGGTGTCAGGTGGCTGAGGCCCATCTGCAGACCATGCATACCTTCATGAGAAGTTTCTGTGGTAGGTGGAAGGTCTGTCAGGGTTGAGCCCTTAGAGTCAGCCTCAGAGCAGCTTCTGACTCTAAAGGTAGCTGTTCTGCAGGCCCTGACATATCTCAAGCGAGTAGTAGATCTGCATGCTCTCTCTGTTGCCCATTCCTGCCTTGACTTTGCCCCTAAATTAGTCAAGGCCTTTCTATATCCTAAGCCGAATTATATTCCTAAAGCGCCTATGTCTGCTGTCCAGCCAGTAGTGTGGCAGGCTTTCTGCACTCCTCCGTTCCACGCACAAGAACTGAAGAAACTGCACCTACTTTGTCCAGTAAGGGCTCTCTGTACTTACGTACACTGCTCCGGCCAGTGACGTAAGTTGGAGTAGCTGCTGGTCTGCTTTCGCGGTGACAGTAGTCGGTGTCAAAACACCGCATATCTAATTGGATAGTGAAAGCAATCTATTGCTTACGAGGCACATGGTCTCGCAATGCCTCTTGGTATAAGGGCTTATTTCACTGCGGGGGGGTTGCCCCCTGAAAGGCTTCGCCGAAATGGGGTACCCTTACAGCATTTGAGTGCTGTGGCAGGGTGGCCTATGCTGCACACATTCATCTGATATTACAGCCTGGATATACATTCCACCCAGATGTCAGTGTCTTGCAGTGACTCTGGTGCTCAGATCTTTTGAACAGGCCATGCACTCAGTATGACGCAGTGGGTATACTTATTACTACAGCATGAAGCTCACTCAATGTTGAGTTCATTTTTGAAAGGGAACGACTGGGTTACGCATGTAACCTTGTTCCCTGAAAATGGAAAGAAATGTTGCATAGCTTGGTCATACGGGGCATGCCTGTGATTTACGTCTTTGCTGATGGCATGGTTCACAGGTGGTATTTTTATATTATGCAATGCGCTTAATTGCCACATCACCTGATCACAGCAGGCCTATAAATAGGCCTATAAATCTGCTGTCGAGGATGCTTTCCACAGCATGAAGCTCACGCAATGTCTCTTTCCCTTCTCAGGGAACAGGGATAACCTAGACATTGTTTTCCTTAAATATTTTATTTTCCTATTTGAAACAATAAGGGTGCACAAAGCAAGGAAAGTAATGAGAAAGAGGGATAGAAAATGTCAGCTAATTTTACCTGTGTCAGAGCAAACACTGCTTCTGTGAGAAGATACCTGAGTGAGCTCAGCCTCAAGGCGTGAGATGTAGTCATGGTGACAGAAAACACGCACTTATTGCTCTCTGTGCAAGGTTGCACGTGCATGCAGGAATGTCATCATTTAGTTCAGCACCATGCACGGAGTGGGGGGGGGGGGTTTGGGGGGCTGGGGGCTGTTTGTTTACAGTGAAAAAGAAGACAGGAAAATATATATATATATTTTTATTGTCTGGTGTGTTGCAGTTTTGCAGTCTGAAGTGCTGAAAGATAATTAAATTACGAAAAGCACAAAGTTGATTGCTTGATATTTCCTTAGGGTGGAATATAGGGGGTGGAAAATTATGAGGTAAGAAAAATATAAGAAAAATGTTTTACCTATGTTTTTAATTACATTTTTAATGTCTGTCATGACTATTATATGACACATTATATATAATATATATAGAGCCTATATATACTTTTAAGAAAGTCCAAAATTACCAGACATGGTTAGTAATTTGTAACACATGGTTGAAGTAAAATTTTAATTAATTGTGAAATGTGAAAATATGAATTAAATGTGAAATGTGAAAATGTGAATTAAATGGTGGTTTTTTTTTTCGGTATATTGGGAAACATAGAAAAATACCTATTATAGTAAGGTTTTTATGTACTGGTGTACTGGTGTTAATATTTTAACATGTTCTCCTTGTGCTTCTAAGATGTCCTCTGGGTACTCTGGGTTCTTTCCCCAGTCCAAAGACATGCATGGTAGGCTGATTGGCATTTCCAAATTGTCCATTGTGTGCAAATGTGCCCTGTGATGGGTTGGCACCTTGGCATGGTGTCTCCCACCTTGTTCCCCATGACCCTTTGTAGGATAAGAGAGATGGATTGATGAATGGATGGATGGATGTATGGATGGATGGATGAAATCCTCATTCTGACTGGTTTTATTTGTAAAAACTTTATGCAACTAGTTACAGGTTGTAAGATTCATTAAAATATAATTTGCATAATATGTACACAAAGCAATTTAACTTTGATTGAAATGCAAAATAAATATAATGTCCTTTACTGTTATTTGCACCCTTGGTAAATATGAGCAAAGAATGCTGTGAAAAAAAATATATTTATT